>BLKR01000012.1:600000-822500 GCA_011170035.1 Teleogryllus occipitalis
CACAGCTGTGGAAATGAAATTCCTACGCAGGATAGTAGGGAAAACAAGAAAAGATCGAATAAGAAATAATACAGAGAGGAACTAAAGGTTACCCCGCTACTCCAAGAAATGGAAAACAATGCTCTGAAGTGGTACGGACATGTTGCTAGAATAGCAGAGGATAGAAAACCGAAACAAATTATCGAAGCCGGGCCAGAGGGAAAAAGACCACCTGGAAGGCCAAGAGGAACATGGGACGCCTATATACAGGATATATGCCAAAGGAGCGGAGCTACCTTAGGAGAGGTGAAGCGCAAGCCACAAGACAAAAAGGAGTATGTCAAATGGCTAACCCGACGCTGAGAGACATCAGGGGAAGAAGAAGGAGTATTCATAAGTATAATACTATGAAAAATTGACTCTAAAGTATTACCGACGTGATACACAATTAAAAATAAATACATTTTTGTAACCTTTGAAAAAACAAAAGAATATAGCAATATGCCGTTCATGTCATCGTATAGGGATCGTTTGACACTAACCGTACCAAAAATTTAAAGAAAACAATTGGAGCCGCTATCTTGTTTTTTGGAATTTTTTAAAATTGTAAATATTACACGCACTATTGCACGAAAACTACTAAAATTTACCAAAAAATCTATATGACCTTAATGAAAGAACTATTTATGGACAACAAATTTCATTTGAAGGAAAGGTCTCTGTGTAGGGTGGTAATGTAGGTTGATCAAACTCCGGTGCCCAAAGACATTTTTCGCTCAATACGCCATAATTTTCTTTCGAGATGTTGGCAATACTGTCGTTGACATCTTTAAGTGAACAAGTGAAGTTAATTTGAACAAAAGAGTGAATCGTGCGGCATATTTCATTTTAAGTGCTATCCGTTAGGGCCATTACTATATTTGTTAAAATAAATTTTGCAAAATCCTACGAACACTGCCTTGAAACTTATTAAACTTGAAGAAGTGGATACAGAGAAGACCAAACTATAAGTAATGTTAGAGAAAGAATGAACGTTTTTACGTTCTACTTCTCACTTTTACGTTCTGAAGTGTTCGAATACCGATTTTCAAATGAATGTGACCCAAAACGTATTCTTATTAAACTTAACTAACACCTTATTTCCATAAACATACAAAACGGTTTTTAATGTTTATTTAGATTCGCATATGAAATGATATTTATTAAACTTTACTAAGCAATATTGGCACTATTGTAACTAAGCACTATTGGAGCAATTACAGAAATGGAAGTAAACACAAATTAGACTGAGTTTGTGGAGTTTTAACCTCTTCAAAATCTAGGGGAGAAAAATATGGAAGTGTTAAGAAAATCCGAGGAAGAATCAGATGAAATTGAAGAAGTTTTTACGACAGAATTTCCGGAAGTAATTGAAAATGATCATATAGGCTATTAGGATTAGTCAATAACCCAGAAGAACAGCTTAAGGTGATCTATGTGCATTATTGTGCATATTAGCAAAAATCGTTAACAAATGTAGCTGTAGTAAACTCTATTCGCATCATCAATGTATTTCAAGTATTTTTTACGGCGATTACAATTTTGAAATTGCAATATTACCAGTTCATATCCCGTATGGAGGTAACATTCAGGGCTACTAGATGTGGGATTTTCGAAGGGGAGTAATATCAGCTACTACGATTCATTGTTAAGTCCAATGCCAGATACTGTAAGAACACAAAGCTACGAATGAACGAAATTTTTAACACATGAAAACACTTTTAAAACAGTTTACGTCGGCGCGCCACATTCAACTAGTCACTTCGTATGAGCACTATAATCACAGTTTAGAAAGCACAATACGACTGATCATCGTTACAATTGATACGACTCACGATCGATCAATGAAACATCCTTTGAATTGTCAAAGCATCACTTTCGAACTTCCCTGAAGGGACTTACCCGTATTGAAATCTAATTTGCAGGTGTGCATACAATATTGAACACTATTCGTTTTATGATAGAATTCATTCTTGCTAAATTAGTCATAAACAATCCAAGCACAAAATAAAATACGGGGAATCCCTACAAGTCAGTACATACGGTGTTGCCATCGCTACAATGAGCAAGATGTCATTATTACACATTCATTTAATGAAGACATTCATTTAATAATTCACATTCATTTAATAATTCACATTCATCAATTTAATTACACATTCATTTAATAATAATTAGTAATGAAAGCTTTCGTGCTCATTCCAATCAGTCCGAATAGTAGGTGCGACAAAAATATGAAATGAAATGGTTCAAATTTTCACAAGATATTTTTATTATTTATTGTGAAATTTTGCTGCACTCTAAAAGTGCCGCCCCCACTAGGCTACGCATTACCTTGTGATTTAAAACTATAACAAAAATTCATTTTGGTCATGGCCTAACATCCGCCGCCTACCGAGACACATTACATTCTCATGTTTTTTCTTTCTTTCAACAAGCCCATCTTGCACTCGCCTTCGTTATATTCATACATCATTCATATATTCATTATATTCCTTATATTCATTGTTTCATTCGCCTCTTTGATGCTATTATGTCCTTGCTACTGAATCATATGAGTTCTTTTGTCTTGTCAATAATGCCCTCATAAAAATATTCACTTATTTAAAATATTTTAAAATGATTTTAAATACTCAATAGAAATTAATCCTACTTAATTCTTCACGACTTCGTAATTCCCGAGGTCACGTTCCTGCTCATATTTACTCGAAATTATTCGATTTTCTATACGAAATTCGCCTATATATTTTAATTTACTATTAATTTAATATCTTTAGATGTTTTGGTACATATCAATATGGATTAACAAGTAGGTTTCGAATCATTTCAAAAAGGTTGATTTGGAAGTACACGCTCCACAAAAAAAAACAACAAATAACTTTATGTTATCACTGCCATCATCTCGACGTTCAGATGAGTTTCTCAAATATTGATTGCAGCATTGTTGTGCAAATTTCAATTAAGCTATGCGGATTGCTTGAAAGAAATACATCAATACATTGACAATACAAATTCTACAAGAGAGTAAAAAGTAAAAATAGAATTAATATTGGCATTTTCAATAGTAAATTATAATTAAAACAATTTTTTCCATTACCATTGGGGCCATTTCCGTTCGAGAATTATTCTCATGCACCCCAGTTGGTGAGACACCTGCATTTCATTAATTTGAAGCAGGAATTTCACATACATATTTGTTCAAACAAATGTACTTAACCTTTTTTAATGAGCTGATTTTTTAGAACAGACTTTGTCTGAAGCAAAAATCTCTATCATCATTTCTAGAATTTTGAAATTTCTTTAGCAATTTCCGAAAAAAACGAGCAATAACCGAAAATGCGACTAGCACCATATTTTTTACCGTCCCTTATTACATATGTAGAGAAAATTTGAGGAAAGTAAAACGGCACAGACTTTTTCGTAATAAAGTTATCTAAATTCCTTGGTGCGGACTGGCTTTAGGGTCTTGCCCTATCCTCATTCCAGCTGCCATCTATCGTCGCCCAAAGAATAATTTTTTAACATTTTCTCAACTTTTCGCTTTCTTAGTGGTTTTTATTGAACAATTTGAAGCCATTTTTAAGAAAATGGCGATTAAGAATGACTGAAAATGCGAAATTTAAAGTTCTTTTCACAGGCATCTATTGAGTTCTCGAAAACCTTCACTGGATGTCATTTGAAGCACTTCCACTTACAAATGCAATGTTTTTAAAACGATGGAAATGTGCAAATTAACGGCGTAAGAGATATTTGAAGAAAAAAATTACAGTACAATATGCACTATCCATTGGAAAAATCTGAAGAAACAATTTGGAGCCATTTTTGCGAAAATGGCGTTTGAGCGTTTCTGAAAATGTAGAATCTTGAACTCATTTTCACAGAAAACTGTTGTGTTTCTAAAAAACCTTATTTGACATTATTTAAAGCACATGTACTCATAAATATGGTACTGCGAAAATATCACCTCTAAAGCAAGCATTACCAATGCCAGTGACAAATAAAAAAAAGCATTCGGCATGTTTTGAAAAAACAGAAGAATTGAGCAAAATGGCGTTCATGTCATCGTACAGAGATCGTTTGGCACTAACCGAACCAAAAATTGAAAGAAAACAATTTCAACCGTTTTCGAGAAAATCTTGTTTTTGAAATTTTTTAAAATTGCAAATATTGCAGACACTATTGCACGAAAACTACTAAAATTTACAAAAATCTACATGACCTTAATGAAAGAACCATTTATGGACAACAAATTTCATTTGAAGGAAAAGTCTCTATCTTCAATATTGTAGTTGTAAGAAGTTGCCGAAAACAATTCATACTTGTACAAGTTCCGAAAATTCAGAGTTAATCCTGAAAATCGGGTTTATGCCACCTTTATAAGTGTATTTAACTGTATTCTCACAAGAAGTTTAAAGAAAAAATGTGGAGCCATTTTTGAGAAAATTTTGTAAATGTCCCTAGGGCTTCATATAGTCTCCCCAAAAATGAAAGAATGTTTCTCAAAATAGAAGAGCTTTGTCTCACGCAAAAACAACAGGGGTTTCTTCAATTTGGAAAAAATCCTACGCATGGTTTAAGCGCAACGCTTGTTCACATGCACCAGGCAGACGGATAGACAAACGGACGGACATTTTACTTTCAATTGTTTTTTCGGCATTGAGGACCCACATGACAGGGATTCTGGCTACACCACGTGTTAGAGGATTTTCCCCCTTAATTTAGTAACTGGATTTATCCACTTCTTCGTTGTCAGGGCGCGGCAATGAATTTTTTGTGCCGAAAATCCGCCGTGTTTTGCTCAGCATTACATAACTTTCTCTATACTACGTATATTATTCCGTATATACGTACGTATACGAGAAAGTAAAAATTGCAGCGGTTTTTGAGAAAAAATACGTACATTTCAAGCTCAAATTGGGCAAAAACTACTATCTTTTTCAAAAAGTGTACTTGACCTTCTTTAAAAAGCTAATTTTGTACAACAGACTTTGCCTGAGGCAAATAAATATATTTATCTCTATTTTCAATTTTGTAGTTTTGAAATGGTTTTTTGCAATTTTCGAAAAAAAAGCAATACCCGAAAATGGGACTAGCACCATAATTTTTACCGTCTCTTATTACATATATTTATACATATAAAAATTTAAATTGCCTATATTTCAGGCAAATTACACGAAAACTATTCGTATTTTCGAAAAGTTGAATATGAACATTTTTCAAGACCTGTCTTTAAGGAACAGATTTTATTAACGGAAAAAATCTCTGCATTAATATTTTAATTGAAGGAAGATGCCGAAAAAATTGTAATGTTGGTAATTGTCGAAATATCAAGGAAAATGAGACGCTTTGCAATCAATCGATTTTTCGGTATGAACGACGTACATGGCTACACCACGAGCTAGAAGAATTTGTCTTCTATAATTAGCAACTGTATTTGTCCACTTCTTTGGTACCAGGACCCGGCAATAAGAGGTTTTGTATGGAATATTCGCCGTTTTCCGGCGGACGATTACAACGCTTTCTTTCCTAACGTTAGTAAGGGCTAGAAAGTAAAATTACACTACTGAAATATATTTTAATGGTTCGTAATTGGTCACTAGCAGGACGTTAGGGGAGGCAATTTCACTCTAGTATCTTGTTGAAGCTCCATTATCAAATAGTGCCTCAAACATGGTGTAGTGCCTCTGTGTTGTTTTTTTACGCGTTGCGTTGAAGGGGTAGTTTGGCTGTAATTTAGTGGGCGGAAGAACGTGGGTTTGATTGCTACAGGATTTACATGTCTTGTGTGTAAATGTCCGATGGGGTTGACCAGGCGAAAGGAGTTGTGTGATCGTTTCGAGTGGTGCAGTAGGAAAGGGACCACTCCTTTGTGAGTGTTCGTGTGGAAGGGTCAACTGAGAAGTTTTTGTCGTTCCTTGGAGGTGTCTCCAAAATTTACGACACGTGAAAGTCGCCTATTGGTAAGTTTTATAATTTTTTCAGAGCGCTTAGCGTACTTTGAAGGAGACTCCCCTCTATCTCCCCTGCCCTCCTCCCAAACCCCTCCCTCTTTCCTCTTCTCCGTCGCCGCGGGGCTTCTCTAGGACGTACCGCGTTCTCCACTTTTATCTCTAATGCTTTATAAACATTAGAAATCAGTACGCCCAGTGAAGTGTCAATATCAATATCAAGTCGCAAAGACACTTTTGCCTCATTCAGTAATTCTAGTCCAATAATTTGCCCTCAACTGTATATTCCTTCATTCAATAAATCAATAGTTAAGTAACCTGCTACTGATAAATATCAATTAAGAAATATTGAAACTAGAGGTGCTACAGAATGGCACAGACTTTCTCGTAATAATGTGTTCTAATTTCCTTGGGGTGGTCTGGCTTTAAGATCTTGCTCCATTCTCTCCCCAGCTGCCATCTATCGTCGCACAAAGTACATTTCTTTGGTATTGTCACGATTCTTTGGGGTGAATTTTAAACACATATTATTTCAACAAAAACGTCTATATTGTTTCTTAAAGGCATGCTAAAATACTTTCTTTATGTACAGTTAATCTTCACTTGATTATTTCTTGATACGGCACAGTCTCTCTTTATTTTCACTGTTCACTTCTTTTGCACTGAGGCACAGTCCTAAGCACTGACCACCGTCCGACGCACTGACATCCGATGCACTGACCACAGGCCACTGCACAGACCACCTTCCGACGCACTGACCACTGTTCGATGCACTGACCATAGCGTTACGGCGCTGGCCACGGTTCACGTCACTGAGCACAATCCACTGCACTGTTATTCACCGCGATGCACACACACACTTCACAGCTCGGCTTCCACTTCAGATTGACTCGCGGTCGCCCGCCGCCGCATATTTATACTCGCTATATTCGAGTGCCTAGAATTTTCTGGAACATGCGATAAGCATCGCGAACACTCCGGGGCCATCTAGTTTGGGGCGCCGCCGGCAGTTGTCGCAATCCGCGCATACTCCGTAACCATCTAGTTAATAAAGGCGCCGGCAGATGACGCAATATTCGTTACAATATTTTCTCAACTCTTTGCTTTTCTAGTAGTACAATCGAATTATTACTTCAAAAACATTAGAGAAGAGTAAAAATCGTCCTAAATAGAAATTTTCATTGAAAAATTAGAATCGGCTATTTAGGAAAAAAGCGATTAAATATTACTGAAAATGCGAAATTTGAAGCTCTTTTTCACAAGAATCTATTGACTTTTTGAAAAGGTTCATTTAAAGGCATTTGAAGCACATCTATTTACAAATGTAATAATGCATACAAATAGAGGGAAATGTCCATGTGAACGGCGTGGGACATATTTAAAAAAACTTACATTAGTGAAAATTAAAAACAACAACAAATGAATACATCAAAATGAACATTACGTCATATTAAACAGTGAGATTACCACTAACTACTGGAAAAATTCAAAGACAAAATTTGGATCTATTTTTGAGAAAATGGATGGCGTTTGGGCTTTTTTGAAAATGCGGGATATGGAGGTCATTTTTACAGAAAACTGTTGAATTTTCGAGAAACTTTATTTTACATTATTTAACGCACATGAACTCATAAATCTAATAATGTGAAGAAATCGCCTTTAATGTAAATATTACCGACGTGAGAAAAGTCAAAATATTATTTTTGAAATTTTTGAAAAACAAAAGAATAGAGCAATTGGGCGTTTATGTCATGGTATAGGGTTTGTTTGGCACTAATCCTACCAAAAACTTAAAGAAAAAATTTGGACTCGTTCTTGAGAAAATCTTGTTTTTTGTAATTTTTTAAAATTGCAACTATTGCACGCACTATTGCACCGAAACTACTAAAATATACAAACAAATATACATAACCTTATTGAAAGAACTATTTATGGACAACAAATTTCTTTGAAGGAAAAATCGGTCTTGAATTTTGTAGTTGTGGGAAACGTCGAAAAAAATTTTACTCTATTCTTACAAGAAATTTAATGAAAAAATTTGGAGCCGTTTTTGACACAATTCTGAAAATGTCTGGGGGGCTTCGAGCAAAATACCCCCAAAATTTTAAAGAATGTTTTTCAAAATTTCAAAGCTTTAAATAAAGCCAGATTGTCAGGGGTTTCTTCAATTTGGAAAAGATCGTACGTGTGGTTTAAGCGCTAGGTTTGTTCGCATACAATAGACGGACAGACAGACTCCGACAGAGGGACAAAAGGACGGACGGACGTTTCGAAAAAAACAACACTTTTTTGGTATCAGAGGACCCCAAAACGTGTATTTCCATTGAAATCTGGAAATCGGATTTTTCAGCATTACATCACTTTCTCTTTATTACGTATATGACTCCCGTATATACGTATGTATACGAGAAAGTAACTACAGAATGGCAAAGCATTTCTCATACTAGTTAGTTTTCTATTTTTTTGTTTGGGCTAGTTTTTTAGACTTGCCATATACGTTAAGAAAATAGTGTTTAAGCGTTTCTATAAATGCGAAACTTGAAGCTCTATTTTACTGAAAACAATCGAGTTGTCGAAAAACTGCATTTGAATTTATTTGAAGCAGTTCCACTCGCAAATGGAATAATGTTTACTACTCGCGCAAGTTTTCTTGATACACCAGCTCCTAGTCATCACCCAGCGCTGAATTTCAGCGCCCATTCAATGCCCATTGAGATATTTAGGTTCGACTCGGAACGGCAAGTATCAATTTACAATGCTGGTATCAACAGCCTCGTACTTTCAAAACAATTGTCGCATTTCTCGTGGGACGCTTTGGCGCGTTAAGTTCAGGCCCACGGTTGGTACGCCCTTTTAAGCTGTGACGTAGCCAGAGCCCTCCTCTCCCCGCACCCCCGCTGTGGAATATCAAGAAAACTTGCACGTGTAGTAGAAATGGCAGGAAATGTGCTTATTAACGGCGTGAAAGTAAAAACAAGTATTCAAAGAAATGAGTTTGAAGATTTCATCTTATATTGAGACTCATCGTTCTTGCATTCACACATTTGCCATTTGTTGGTGGAATACCTGTTGGTGGCGTACGTCTGATTTTCACTTTTAACTCTGAATTCAATGCTCAAAAGATTGTAATTTTTTCGGTATCTTCCTACATCTATAATATTGAAGATTAAGATTTTTCCTTCAAAAGAAACTTGTTGTCTATTGTTCTTTCAAAAAGGTCATACACATTTTTAAACTAGAGGTACTACAGACTGGCACAGACTTTCTCGTAGTCAAGTTTTCTAATTTCCTTCGTGTGGACTGGCTTTACAGTCTTGTCCCATTCACATTGTAGCTGCCATCTATCGTCGCCCCGAAATCCCATTTTTTTACATTTTCTCAACTTTTCGTTTTCTTAATGGTAGAACCGAAATATTACTAGAAGAGTATTAAAGAAGAGTAAAACCTCGTACTAAATATAAATTTTCATTGAAAACTTTGAAGCTGTTTTTAAAAAAATGGTGATTAAGCATTACTGTAAATGCAAAATTTGAAGCTCTTTTCACAAGAATCTATTGAGTTCTCGAAAACCTTCTTTGGATGTCATTTGAAGCACTTTCACTCAAAAATGTAATAATGTATTCAAATCGAAGGAAATATGCATTTTAACGGCGTGAGACATATTTGAAAAAAAAAATACATTTGTGTAATTTTTGAAAAAACAAAATTATATACCATAATAAACGTAACGTCATATTCAAGAGTACAATAAGCACTATCTATTGGAAAAAATTGAAGAAAAAATTTGCAGCAATTTTTGAGAAAATGGCGTTTGAGCGTTTCTGAAAATGAGAAAATTTGAGTTCAATTTCACAGAAAACTATCCAGTTGTCGAGAAAGTGTATTTGAAATTATTTAGAGCACATGTACTCATGTAGTATATATATATATATATATATATATATATATATATATATATATATATATATACTAGCTGACCCGGCGAACTCTGTTCCGCCTTAACAGCCGGTCCCATCTTTTTCTCGCGTCGCACTCACTGTGAGAAACTGTACTATCCTTGTTGCACTCGTGATAATAAAGCAATTGCAGATTTGTGTTTTTCTCTCAAACAAAGAAGAATTTCAAAAAAACGCTCTGATATTAAATAGATAATTAAAAAATCTATTACGTAGCAGAGCGTTTTTTTGGAATTGATTTTTGTTTAAGAGAGAAATACAAAGCTGTAATCATAGGGACCGGCTGTTAAAGGCAATAAATAAGCAGATTTTGGAATTTATTAAGTTAAATTGTTTATTAGAAAATAAAAAAAAAAATTAAGTAGATTAATCATTCATTATTGTTCCTGTATTTTCGTGCATAGGTTGCACTCTTCAGTTAAGAACCTTGTGATACACGACATTTTTAGTTTTATTATCAGGCGCAAAAACAAACAACGCAGATCTTCCGAGCCGTGAACATGCCACATATAATTGACCATGGGAAAACATGGATATTCTAGATTCAAACCACAAACTTTTAAGAATTGGCCTTGTGATTTGTTGATGGTCATGGCGAATGCAAGACGGATCGGAAATTGAAGTCTTTTAAATTGAAACGTCATATCGGTTGGGATCATCGGAATCCTTGGAATGAGAACTTCCTCACCTTTAAATTTTCCTTTGAGTATCGTCGCGTAAATTACATTGTTCATCAATTTTCTAACTACCAAACGCGTACCGTTGCACAGTTTTGGTTGGTTTATGTTTCGAAGCATGATTACTACGGAGCCAACTTTTAGACGTAAATTGTGCGGTGGTAAGCCAGGCACATGCAACGAGTTTAAAAATTCAATTGGATAGTTGGTGGCTTCATCTTCATTCGTGACGCAGTCAACAGGCAGACCGCTAACATGCGAAATCACGCGAAAACGTGCGAAAACGTGCAAAAACATGCGTTCTCACACAGGAACGCTGTCGAACGGGATAAACAGTATCCTATGTCCGTCTCCTGGCTCTAAGCTTCCTGCTCACCAATTTTCAGCCAAATCGGTACAGCCGTTCTTGAGTTATAAATAGTGTAACTAACACGACTTTCTTTTATATATATATATATATATATATATATATATATATATATATATATATATATATATATATATATATATCTTTTATATATAATATACACACACACACACATACATACTGCAGTGAATTTGTTTCTGGCGGAAATCGACTTTGTTTCGCGCAGCATTACGTAACTGTCTGTTTACTACGTATATTACTCCGTATACGAGAAAGTAAAAATAGAAATAGAATAGTTTTCGGGCAAGAATAGAATAGTACATAATTGTGTGCAATATGTACAAGTTAAAAAACATCGAAAACAAGATACTTTAAAAAATCCGCTTTAAATTTTTTCTTTAAACTTTTGGTAGGAATGCTCTAAGACGACACAAACGCCACATTATTTTTTTTTGTTTCAAAGATTGCAAAAATTTATTTTTTTGACATGTCTTTCATGTCGTTAATGTTTTCATCAGCGGCGATATTGCATTTATAAGCACAAGTGTTTTAAATGAAGCCTTATAGAGTTTCTCGAAAACCCAAAATTATTCTGTGAAAATGAGCTCAAATTTCCGCATTTTTAGAAATGCTCAACGCCATTTTCTCATAAAAGGACCCCTAATTTTGTCTTCAAACCTTTCGTACGGATAGCGCTAATTTAACTTTTTAAGATGACATAAAATGAACTTTGCTGTATTCTTTTGTTGTTGTTTTTTCAAAAATATAAAGACATGTTTTTTTCCTGAAATATCTCTCAGGTCTTTAATAAGCACAATTACAGCAATTCGTATACATCATTGCATTTGTAAAAAAAAGTGCTTCAAATGACCTCATATGAAGTTTTTCGAAAACTCAAAAGATTCCTGTGAAAAAGAGCTCGAAATTTCTCATTTATTCTAGCGCTTAAACGATTTTTTCTTAAAAATGGATCTTAATTTTTCAAAGAAAATTTTCCTACAGGACGAGGCTTTTCTCTTCTATAATATTCTTAAATTATATTGCGGTTCTACTTTTAGGAAATGGAAACATTGAGAACATTTTAAAAAATATGTACTGTGGGTGCCGATAGAAGGCAGCTGGCAAGGGTTTGTGGCAAGACCGGAAAACTAGCCCAGACCAAAGAAATGAGAAAACTAATTAGTACTAGAACGTCTATGCCATTCTGTAACACCACTAATTTGAGTTGTGCTACTATTATAGGGATACAGCGATACGAGAATATCGTTTATGATAAGTGGCACAAAAACTGGATAGCCACTGGTCATAAATTTGGCAAAAATACTTTTGAGTTGCTGAGGAAACCGGGAGGAAAATATCGTAATTGCGATTCTGTGTGTCTCAAAAATGTGATTTTTTAACGAAATTTAGTTAAGTGCAAACGAAATTTAGTTAAGCGTCTGGGCAGGAGTTGACGGGATTTGCTAGGGTGTTGAGCCCCCTTGGAAGCCAGTCGACTCCAGCATACTTCCAGGGGGGGGGTAACACTTTGGAGTGCTCTGGTGAATATCACATACTGAGATTTTGAGGAGGAGCTGGCCAAGTGAAAGATCACTAAACTTCTAAAACACTATACATTGCAAACTCTTTCTTCCTGCATCATGAAGAAGAAGCGAAGAGGGATAGAGATGACATAGTGATTGGCGAACGTTTCTTCGTGGCTTATATAGCACTTGTACTTGACCCGTATAGCTCTCGGCAGAAATGTGGGTGTCGTTCTCGAGGGAACTGCCATTGTAACTTTCACTGATAATCTCCTGAGTCATCCTCTGGGGGGTAGCTGCACCTCCTAGCAATTAAAATAACTGTAATAATATATCAACTAGTGCAAAAACGTACGTACTTTCTCGCCCTATTTTCACGTAAAATTGCGTGAAAAGTACTCACATATTCGAAAAAATGTACAGACCTTATTTCAAAATCTATCTTTAAGGAACAGATTTCATTCAGGAAACTTAGAGCTGCTACAGAATGACACAGACTTTCTCGTACCAAATTTTTCTAATGTCCTTGGTGTGGCCTTGCTCCATTCTCTGGCCAGCTGCCATCAATCGTCGCCCCAAGTACATTTTTTGACAATCTCACAATTTTTTTTCCTATTAGAATTATTACTTCAAGAATATTAAAGAAGAATAAAACTCGTCCTAAATACAAGTTTTCATTAGGAAATTAGTTGCCGTTTTTGAAAAAATGGCGATTAAGCTTTACTGTAAATGCGAAATTTGAAGCTCTTTTTCTCGGAAATCTATTGAGAATTCCAAATAGTTAATTTGAAGTCATTTGAATCACTTCTACTCACAAATGTAATACTACAAACAAATTGATGGAAATGCCAATATTAACGCCGTGAAGGGTATTAAAAAAATTACATTTGTGTAATTTTTGAAAAAAAACAACAACAAAAGAACACCCCAAAACTTCACGTCTTATAAAACAGTGATATTAGCACTATCTATTAGAAAATTTGAAGAAAAAATTTGGAGCCCTTTTTGAGAAAACAGAGTTTATGTGGTTCAGAAAATGCGGAATTTTGAGTTAATTTTAAAAGAAAACCATTGTGTTTTCGAGAAATATTATTTGACATTATTTAAAGCGAATGTACTCATAAATACAATAATGTGACGAAATTGCCTCTAATGTAAATATTACCGACGTGAGAGTTATGTCAAAAAAATTAAATTTTTGTAATTTTTGAAAAACAAAATAATAAAGCAATATCGCGCTTATGCCATCGGATAGGATGCATTAGGTACAAACTCTTCCAAAAACTTAAAGAAAAAAATTGGAGCAGTTTTTGAGAAAATCTTGCTTTTGTATTTTTTAAAATTGCAATTATTTGCTACACCCTATTGCAGGAAAACTACTAAGATTTTCGAAAAAATGTACATGACCTTTATGATACAGCTATTTATGGACAACAAATTTCGTTTGAAACAAAAATCTCTACCTTCATTTCTATAGTTCTCTACTCTCTCTTTCTGTCTTTCACTCTCTCTGTATAATCTCTATTTTTAATTTTATAGGCGCCGAAAAAATTCAAACTTTTGCAATTTTCAAAACTTCACAGTTAAGCGTTAAAATCGGACTTATGCCACCTTTATAATCATATTTTACTCTATTATTTCAAAAAATTAAAGGAAAAATTTGGAGCCGTTTTTGAGAAAATTTTGAAAATGCCCGGGGGGCTTCATGCAAAGTTTATAGAATGTTTTTCAAAATCTCAAAGCTTTCACTAGAGCCAGATCGACAGGGATTTCTTCAATTTGGAAAAGATTATACACATGGTTTAGGCGCTAACAGTGTTAGTTAGTTAATGCCTTATTTTACGTGGCGAGACTCGGGCCATTAGGCCCGCTCTTCCGTCTAACCACACAAATTTCGCTACGCTCCTTTCACCACCTAGCGGAGAAAGGAGGTATTATCTTGGGCGACGAAACAGGCGGATCTCAATTTTGCTCAGTGGCTTCTTATAGGCTTGAGGATATTTTACATGCAGTAAATCTACTACAAGGGACAGCCGCCTTTACTTCCCCTCCGAAGGAAGGTGTTCACAGACGGACGGACGGACGGACATTAAAAAAACACATTTTCAGTATCAGGGGACCCCAACACTTCTATTTCCGTTAAAATCTCGAAATCGATTTTCCACAGCATTACATAACTTTCTCTTTATTACGTATATTACTCCATATATACGTATGTATACGAGAAAGTAACTAGATGGGCTAAACAATGGCACAGACTTTTTCGTACCAATTTTTTTAAATTTCTTTGGTGTGGCCAGGTTTAAGTTCTTGCTCCATTCTCTGGCCAGCTGCCATCTATCGTCGCCAAAATACATTTTTTAAAAATATTTTTCAATCTTTTGCTTTCCTAGTATTACAACTGAATCATTACTTCAATAATATTAAAGAAGAATAAACTCGTCCAAAGAAGTTCAATCGAAGAATAAACTCGTCCAAAGTCGTTCAATAATATTAAAGAAGAACTCGTCCAAAATAGAAGTTATCAGTGAAAAATTCGTAGACTTTTTAAGAAAACGGCGATTAAGCATTACTGTAAATGCAAAATTTAAGCTCTTTTTTACAGAAATCTATTGAGTTTTCGAAAAACTTCATTCCAAGAAATTTGAAGAACATTCACTCACAAATGTAATAAAGCATTCAAATCGAAGGAAATGATCACATTAAAGTGGTGAAAGGTATTTCAAGAAAATTACATTTGTGTAATTTTTGAAAAAACAACAACTAAAGAATACACCAAAATGACTTTACGTCATATTAAACTGTACAATTAGCACTTTCCATTGGAAAAATTTGAAGAACAAATTTGAAGCCATTTTTGAGAAACTGGCATTTGAGCATTTCTGAAAATGCGGAATTTTTAGCTCATTTTTACAAAGAACAGTCGAGTTTTGAAGAAACTTTATTTGACATTATTTACAGCATTTCTTCTACATTCTTATAAATATAATAATGTGAAGAAATCGCCTTTAAGGTAAATATTACCTACGTGAGAGACAAGTAAAAAATTCATTTTTGAATTTTTTGAAAAAACAAAAGCATAGAGGAATTTGGCGTTGTCATGGTACAGGGTTCATTTGGCACTAACCCTATCAAAAATATAAAGACAAAATGTGATGCCATTTTTGAGAAAATATTGTTTTTCAACAAGACTTTGTGTTGACAAGACAACTTTGTGTTGTGGAACAGTTGCACTGTTGAAAGCTACTGAAATTTCCAAAAAAAATCTACATGATCTAATTGAAAGAGCTATTTATGCACAACAAATTTCATCTGAAAGAAATATCTCAATTTTGTAGTTGTATGAAGACGCGAAAAAATCAACAATTTGAACTAGTGTTGCTACAGAAAGGCCGGAACAGACTTTATCATATTAGTTTTCTATTGCCTCATACTCTTGCTAGCTGCCATCTATCGCTGTACGAAGTACATTTTTTGACATTTTCTCAATATTTTGGTTTCCTAATAATAGAACGGAAATATTACAAGATTATTAAAGAAGAGCGCCAAATGACAATTTTCATTGAAAATGTCGCAGCCGTTTTAAAGAAATTGCGTTTAAGTGTTACTGCAAATGCGAAATTGGAAACTCTTTCTCATAGAAAATTTTTGAGTTTTTGAAAACTTTCATTGAAAGTCATTTAAAGCACATCCACTCATAAATGTAATAATGTGTTGAAATCGTTGGAAATGAACAAATTAACGGCGTCATGGACATGTAAAAAAATACATTTCAGTAAATTAAAAAAAGAATAACCCTTTATGTTATTTTAAATACTGCAATTAGCACTATCCGTTCGAAACGTTTAAAGAAAATACTAAAGCAATTTTTAAGAAAATAACGTTTGAGCGTTTTTGAAAATGTGGAATTTTGATCTAATTTTAACAGAAAATAGTTGTTTCGGATTAACTATATCTGATATTATATAAAGCACATGTACTCATAAATACAATAATTTGAACAGATTGCTGGTAATGTAAATATAAACGACGCGATAGACATGTCAAAAACATAAAATTTTTGTAATTTTTGAAAAAGCAAAAGAATACAGCAATACGGCGTTTATGTCATCTTAGAGTATGGAATTTAGTTCTAAATGCATTCTCTAAGATGACATAAACGCCGTATTGCTGTATTCTTCTGCTTTTGCATATCTTCCAAAGCTTAAAGAAAACATTTCTAGCGTTTCTTTTTTTTTTTTTTGAGAAAAATCTGTTTCTGTAATTTTTTTAAATCGTGCATGTAATATTGCGCGAAAACTACTAAAAGTATCAAAAAAATACATGAAACAAAAAGAACAAATTACATTAAAGAAATTTCTTTTGAAGGAAAATTCTCTACCTTCATTTATGTAGTTGCAGGAAGTCAACGTGTTTACAAATCGCTCAAAATGTGATAACGGCCTGAGAGATATTTAAAAAATGTGTAATTTAAAAAACAACAACAATAGAATACTTTTTTATATATATAAATACTTTTTTATATATACAAATTTTATGACATCTTAAACAGTGGAACCGTTTTCGAGGAAGTGACGATTGAGCGTTTCGAAAATACAGAATTTTGAGCTCGTTTTCACAGAAAACTTGAGACTTTTTGATACAATTTATATGACATTATTTAAAGCATATATACTAAAAATGTAACAATTTTAACAAATTGGCGCTGATGTAAATATTAACGACGTGAGAGACAACACAAAACTTAATTTTTGTAAGTTTTAAAAATGAAAACTATAGAGCTATATGCCATTTATGGCATCTTGTAAATTATATTTAGCAATATCAGTAGCAAAATTTTACAGAAAAATACTGGAGACGTGTTTGAGAAAATCTTGTTTTGTTATATTTTAAAATTGCACTTATTGCACGCAATATGCGCGAAAACTACAAGTTTCAAAAAATATACCGGACCCTATAGAAAGGACTAAATACGAAGAACAAATTTCATTTGAAGGAAGAATCTCTAATTTCGCAGTTGTAGAAAGACGCCGAGAAAAATTTTGTTTTTTTCAAATAATATTAAAGAAGATTACATTTATGTAATTTTTGAAAAAACAAAAGGATACTCAAAATAAACTTAACAGTACACTAAGCACTATCCATTGGAAAAATATGAAGAAAAAAATTTGGAGCCATTTTTGAGAAAATACCATTTGAGAGTTTCTGAAAACGCGTAATTTTGAGCTCAATTTAACACAAAACTGTTAAGCTTTCTAGAGACTTTATAGGACATTATTAAAGAGCACATGTACTCAAATATGAAAATGTGAAGAAATCGCCGCTAATGTAAATATTACCGACACGAGAAACAAGTAAAAAAATACATTTTTGTAATTTGAAGAATTCTTAACGACCAATTGATGAACTATTGAAGGCAGGTTAACGGGGCTTGATCGAAAGCAAAAATGATCTACAGGCTGGTTGTTTGCCGACGTTCCGGAAAAATTTATTTCCATGCTCAGGGCTTTCAACCACCGCTTGAATACATAATTAATATATGTGCTGCATGCTCACACACATGAGATGGAGGAGCATAAGGAAACACCGCACGTATTATTGCACGAAAATTACTAAAGTTTTCCAAAAAATGTACGACCTTATTAAAAAAACTGATAATGAGCAACAAATTTCATTTGAAGGGAAAACCTTTATCTTCAATTTTATGGTTGTAGGAAGACACCGGAAATAATTCAAACATTTGCAATTTTCGAAAATTCAGAGTTAACCGTGAAAAGCGGAGCTATCCCACCTTTATAAGTGTATTTTACTCTATTCTTACAAGAAATTTAAAGAAAAATTTGGAGCCGTTCATGAGAAAATTTTGAAAATGTCCGGAGGGCTTCATGTAAAGTACTCCCAATTTTTAAAGAGTGTGTTTTTCAAAATTCCGGAGTTTCAACTTGATCCAGATGAACAGGGGTTTTTTCAATTTGGAAAAGATTATACGTGTGGTTTGGGCGCTGGTAGTATTCACAGACGGACGGACGTTTTGAAAATAAACCAGTTTTTCGCTACCAGGGAACCCGAGAACCTATATTTCCGTTGAAATCTCTAAATCGATTTTCCGCTGCACTACATGACATTCTCTATACGATGTATATTACTCGTATATTCTACGTATATTACTCGCATGCGATAAAGTGGTGCTGGAGAATGGCACATTATCGTAGTAAAGTTTCCTAATTTCCTTGATGTGGACTGCCTTTTCGGTCTTGCACCATCGTGTTGTCAGCTCCCCAAGAATATATTTTTTTAAATTTCCTTAACTTTTCGGATTCCTAAAAGGAGAAACCGTGAAAATAGGACCTATGACACCTTTATAAATGTATTTTACTCTATTCTTACAAGAAATTTAAAGAAAAATTTTTGAGCCACTTTTGAGAAAATTTTGAAAATGTCCGGAGGACTTCATGTAAAGACCCCCAAATTTTAAAGAATGTTTTTCAAAATTTTAGAGCATCAACTTGAGCCACATGAACAGGAGTTTCTACAATCTTGAAAAAATCGTACGCATGGTTTAGGCGCTCGTAGTGTTCACAGACGGACGGATGTTTTGAAAAAAACAATTTTTCAGTATAAGGGGACCCCAAAACATATATTTCCGTTGGAATCTCGAAATCGATTTTCCGCAGCATTACATAACTTTCTCTATACTACGTTTATTACTCCGTATCTACGTACGGTATACGAGAAAGTAAAAGAAGGTTCAACAATTATTTTAACTCGGAAACCAAAGACCACAGATCGAGTGATGGCGAAGGTCGTTTCATCATTTAACTAGCAATTCGACAGAAGCCTCGTGAGTATTGATTTGCGTCCCGTAGTGGAAAATGCATCGAAAGTGAACGATCTTCGACAGTTCGTGGAGTGTTGTGAAAGTACAGTTGTCGTACAGCAATGATGAGGCCATTTGAATGCGGGGGAAATTCAGAGAAGAGAAGTGATTAGCTTTCGGAAACATAAAAATAAAGGTCAATAATTGAGGGACAATCGAAAGTAAAATAAGCGTATTCGGGTCGGGGATACAGTGGATCTGAAGGGGAGTAAATAGAATCACAATATGAATACAATTCAGACTTAGTATGGTGGTAGTTCAATTATGATGTGTGGTTCTATGTCAACCGAGGGCGTCGGTTCGATTCATCTTATTGATGGAATTATGAATGTGAATGTCTATTTCGATGTATTAAAGAATAATGTAAAGCGGAGTGACCAGAAAATAGGCATATTATCTACAGATTTTAGCTGGTTAATGATTCGAAAAGGGAGGAACATGATTGATTAAGAACATACCAATGTTTTGCGGTCCCCTGATACATGTAGAAAGTATTTTTTCAAAACGTTCGTCCGTCTGCCTGTCCATCCGACTGTGAACAACAGTAGAGTTTAATCTATTTGCAGGAGGCAAAATGGGACGAGGAGACAAAATGGAAAAATGGGACAGGGTGGCAAAATAGGACAATGGAACAAGGAGACAAATGGGGCAAGGGAACAAAATGAGCCAAGGGGGTAAACGGAAAAGGGGGATTAATCATGTGATCAAGATGGACATAGGAGACAAAGGGACGAAATGGGACAAAAAGGACAAAGAGACAAGAGGGACATATTTATCCAAAGAATTGAATGTGGGGCGCCAGTAAAATCTAAACCCAAGAGTCCGCTAAATTATTTTAATTGATTTAAATATAATATAAAAATAATGGATAATAATTTATTTCTCGGGCATTTTAACAGCCGTTGCCAGGGACGTGCTCTTAATTCGTTGTTTAGATGGTCGGTTGCTAAGGAGTTAAGCGCGTGCTTACCGACGAAAATGACAAAAAATTACATAAACGCCATTTCGATGATATTTTTTCGTTTATTAAAAAATATTACACAAATATATGTCTTATAGATCTCTAACGTCGTTAATATTTATATAACGAGAGTTTTTCAACATTATTGCATTTGCGAGTGCAAGTGCTTCAAATAATTTCTTGTGAAGTTCCTCGAAGAATTAAATCATTTCATTTCACGAATCTTCAAATTTATATAATAAACGATTTACGTTTTTCTGTATTTTGAGAAGAAATGTAATAATAATTTAACAAACATTAATTTTGTTAAGCTGAGCAAATAAGATACATTAATAATTTTGGTGAACTTTAGGTCTGTATTATAAAACGCGCGGAATGTGTAAATATAGCCTATTAATAAATCATCTTTCAATTATAGTGCTTTTAAACATTATTTTCTTAAAAATTCAACACTTTCGTGACTACAATCACGAGTCATAACACTCTAATTAACATATATTAGGATTAAATAAATTATTTCCATTACAACTTTCCTAGCGTTCTCAAATATTTCAAATGCCGAAAAATATGTGCAACTCACAAATCAATGTTTCATGGGTCCGCGGTGCAATAAAAATCACGTGATTTTTTCAGCATTCATTGTAAGAGATATAGAGATGTCCAGAACACGTGACTTAGTAGTTTGGAGGGCAGCACCGACGCCTCTGAGTGACAAGTTGCAGAGTTTGTCATGCTGCAAATTAATGGTTAAAATACAGTGTACTTGTGGATTTTCTTTTAGCACATCGAGATCACACTTTCTTGGAGGTTTTCCTCTGCCTATAATGGTTTAAAACGTTTCTGTCTTGTGTAGGTGCACTTTCTTGCAGTGAGATGTTCGGTTTCTCTAAAACAAAGTTGTATTTTCACGATAACCAAGTTTCGTGTGGTATTGGACTGGGGCAAAAGGGGGCGTGAGAAACTTTTCTTAGATTCTCTACTGTTCCCAGAAATCAGAAAAATTAAATTATAGAATCCTCACGACAAAAGCGGATTTCTGCTTTGAAGTGAGAAAAGTTAATGAATATTTCGAGTCAATAGTGACCACATACAGGTAACACCTTTTTCGTAAACGACAAAAAATATCTAAACATTTTCTCGTCATTCTCAAGTTCTCTGTAAACATATGTAGATTTTCCACATATAAACAACCTACAAAAAGGGCATAACTTTCACAAAAATGAGTTGTAATTTACAAGCATTGTCTGAACGTGATGAACGCACACAGCATCATCATACACATGTCCCATACACAGCCAGTAAAATTTTGTGGATATTCAAGACTATTTGTTTAAAAAATAAGCTCAAATAAGACGTACCTCAACAAATCAACTGTTTACTTCTGCCACCAGTGTAATCAAGACATATGTGCTGATTGTATCGCAAGAAATGGCATCGAATATTCATTATAACTTGACAACTAAAAGATATTGAAAATAGGTTTGATGAAAAATGAAAAGATTAATATCATTGAGTTATCATACATACACATGTAATATTTTAAACGCGTGCCTTCATATTCAAATTCAACCATGAAAATTTGAATTCAGCACAGGAAACTGCATACATATTTTTAAAACATGTTAAAAAGTATAATATTTATTTATATTTGTAAATAACCACATTTATTATAATTAATAATTTGAAAAATTAATACGTAAAATTATATTAAATTCTAATTAAATTAGTGTTGAAAGTTCCTCCATTCCGTGGAAAATTACGAATATTTTGATGAGTGTTTATGAACGTTCGGGATTTTTTCCGAACGAGTATTAAAAGTTTAATTGGGTAATATTTTTCTTAATGATAATAAATAAAAAATACAATTTTCTAAAATATTTACTTAAAAAGCCGACAGTTTATAAAATATACGGAAGGAGTCACTTCTACTCGATGAGCATAGGGGCCCGAAATTAGTTGGAACTTTTCATATCCGCTGGGGAGGCACGTACATCCAAATGTTTCATACATTTCATTTTATTACAAATTAGCACCTTAGCATCATCGCTAAGCTCGTGATAATATTTACTTCGATTTTCAAAATGAAAAGATAGTGACTTGATGTCTGTCTGATAGAATAGTGCTTGTTTAAATTAAATTTGTGAACAAGATGCGCAGCCAGAACCTAAAGAAACCGAAAGTATACAAAAACCATTGTAAATAACAAATGTGATACATAGACATCCGATGTTCAGGAAAATGCCTACTTTATTCTAGCGAACTTGTTTAAAGGCTGATATTATATGTGCACGAATCATGACAAATGATGACATATAACAAGGTTTTATAGTGCTTATTTTTGCTTTTTTTAGCATAAATGCCTTTTGTTAGAATTATTTATGCAATAACATAAATACCTTGTGTTAGAATTATTGATCTCTTTTGCCTTTTATATGTTATCTTTATATACAATGCTATGATATCATAAAATCGTCCATGGATCAACGTAACCATTCATTACGAAATCTTCAATTCACTTCAATTCAAATTCTATTCTATAAATACGAGAGAATTCCTAAAAGTATACCAACAGATTTTTCTCCATTTCCTTATTTCATAAAGGCCAGTCATGTTCTGAGAAAATGGTCGATGACATTAAACTGAGGGCAACCGAAATTTTAATTGGAAATAAATCCAAATTCCTATAAGGTTTCAGTGTTGCTGATGTTTGACGTCTAAAACTTATGCAAGTCACATCAGTAGATGTTGAGAGATCCATCTCCGCATTGGAACTGATTTTGTCTCCCAATCGTCGCAAATTTGAAATAGTGTTCCTTGAAAACTGGAAATATATTGCAATCTAATTTGACATTAAAATGTTCGTACTTCTTTTATGCTTTTAAGTTTACAAAATAATAGACAAAAATTACAAAGAATTTTTCTCTTTATTGTGTATGTAACAGTACCTCTTTTCTCCTTATTCTAGATATTTTCAGTGATTTTTTAGGCGCCTAAAAGTCGATTTTTTAGAGCCTAAACATCCGATGTCTAGTGATATGAAACACAAACCTCGGCGGACGCATAATACGGGACGTATTATGCGTCCGCCGAGGTTTGTGTTTCTAGAGTTTGTGTTTCTAGGTTTTGGACAAACCTTTTAATACTCTAGGAATCACTTAGGCGCACAGTAGAGGTTGCCACCCAACACTTTCGCGGCAGACGTTGTGACGTCATTCTGGACATGTCTATGAAAGCGTAGTAGGCAAACCGAAAACTTTAGGCCGTTGTGCTTGTAAAAAACGATTTTTTTAACATGTTAATTTAAAAAAAGACAACGCTGCGAAATGTACGTATTCAAAAAAGGTACCGACTGACTAACTTCTCTGTGATCTAGCATTTCTAGTTTGAACATTCAGTGTGATAGAGACCAAAAACTACGCATTTACAATTTTTGAAACAGTGAGAAAGTGAAAATATACGAATGACATTGAGTATAACAGTTTATTATATTATATTTTGTAAACATGTTTCTCCATTATAGTGTAAGATGTAACTAATGCATGAATTTCTTTGATGCCAAATAAACACAGAAAAAAGAGAACCTATCACAACTGAATATTTTCTATTATATTCAATGTTATTATAATCATTTCAATTTTTTTAGTATAAATGCATATCTGTTGTTTTAATCATAACGTCAGTTCCATTATTATAAGAATAATTTCATTATTTTTTGAACAACAGAACAATTTTCATTATACATTTATAATAAATGCCTCAAATAAATGCACAGAACTCTTGCAGCCATTTTCAAATATATTTCAAGCCAATGTGATTTAAAGACGGGGAAATGGTGAAACTGGTTTTTATTTTTTAACTACAGGTCAGCAATCGAAACTAGTGCTACGGAATGGCACGACTTCCTCGTTATAGTTAGTTTTCTAATTACTTTGGTGTGGACGAGCTTTACAATCTAGCCCCATCCCCTTACCAGCTGCAATCTATCAACGCCCAAAGTATATTTTTTTTAAATTTTCACAATATTTCGGTTTTCTAATGGTAGAACGAAATATTACTTTCCGCATTATTAAAGAAGAGTAAAATCTCGTCCTATCAGAAAATTTGGTTGAAAACTTTGGAGACGTTTTAAGAAAATGGCGTTTAAGCGTTATTGTAAATGCGAAATTTGAAACTATTTTTCTCACAAATCTTTTGACTTTTCGGAAAACTTCATTATAAATCATTTGAAGCTCTTCCACTCACAAATGCAGTAATGTATACAAATCGCTGTAAAAATACATATTAAAGGCGTGAGTGATTTTTAAAAAAAATTATATTTGTGTAATTTTTAAAAAACAAACGAATATAGCAAAATTATTTTAAGTCGTCTTAAACAGTGCAGTTAGCACTAACCGTAAGAAAAGTTTGAAGAAACAATTGTTTGGAACAAACCGTAAGAAAAGGTTGAAGAAAATATGCCGTTTTTGATAAAACTGCATTTGAACCTATCTAAAAATGTGGAATTTTGAGTTCCTTTTCACAGAAAAACTTTCAGTTTTCGTGAAACCATATACATTATTTAATGAAGACTTACTACAAAATACAATAATGTGAACAAATCACCACTAAATGCAAATATTATCGACGTCAGAGACAAGTAAAAAATATTGTAATTTTTGAAAAAACAAAAGAATACAGCAATATGGCATTTATGTCATCTCATAGAGTACATTCGTAATGAAATTTTAAAGAAAAAATTGTTATGGTTTTTGAGAAACTTTTGTTTTTGTTTTCTTTTGCACATAACCATATAGTGCAATTAAAGTGAATAGTGAATAGTGAATTTTTATAGTTTGCACGCAATATTGCGCGAAAACCACAAAAATAGTAGCAAATTTCATTTGAAACAATCTCTATCTTCAATTTTGTAGTTGTAGGCTGTCGCAAAAAAATCCAAACTTTTGCAATTATCGAAAATTTTGAGTAAATAGTGAATATTGGACCTAGGCCACCTTTATAAATGTATTTTATTCTATTCTTAAAAGAAATTTAAAGAAAAAATGTTAGCAATTTTTGACAAAAAATTTAAAATCAAAAATGATTTTTTTTACTAGCTTTTCACGACGTTATTTACATTGGCAGCGATTTCTTCGCAATATTGCATTTAAGAGTACATGTTCTTTAAATGGTCTCTTAAAAAGTTCCTGGAAAACTCAAAACTTTTCTGTGAAATCGATCTCAAATTCGAAACCTTCAAACACCATTCCTTCAAAAACGGCTCCAATTTGTTTAATATGATGTAAAGTTCATTTTGGTGTATTCTTTTTGTTTTTTAAAAAATTACACAAGTGTAATTTTTATTAAATATCTCACACGCTGTTAATATGCACATTTGAAGCGGTTTGTAAACATTATTACACTTGCGAGTGAAACTGCAAACGAAGTTTATCGAAAACTCATATTATTTCTGTGAAAAAGACCTTTAAATTACAGTAATTCATAAACGTCATTTTCTTAGAAACGGCATCAATTTTTTCAATGAAAATTGCCATTTAGGACGTTTTACTCTTCTTTTATATTCTTAACCCATTAACTGCCACGATCCCCAATTGGGGATCTCAGAACTTTTTCATTGTTGCTTGACCTTGTGTAATATAATTTGCAAATTTTATTTCTTCAATAGATGTAAACAATCTTAACAAAACATATAAGCAAGTTTTTTTCATTCCTGAATGCCAGATATCAATTTAGCCGTGATCGTTAAGGAATTGTATACTCCTGGCCAGGGTGTACTACATATGACGGTTAGAATCTTCTACTAAAACCGTGTGTAAGTAGCTGCTGTATGTCTGTGGTAAGCCGGAGGGGGAGGCTGGTGTAAAGCAAACGGTGGTTGGTCCGCACCGAAGTTGAGGCATATGCAGCTGTCTAACGGGTTTGCTTCTTCTTACAGAAAAAAATGCTGATACTGTAACGTCGTAGACTCTCTCATCCCTTTATGAGAGACGGTCCCACCTGACGACCATGACAACAGATTACCATGGTGCGAATCAACATATGAAAGTTGTTATTAGAGATTCATCACCTGTTTTCCGCAAACAACACGCGGTTGATATACGCTCTGTACGATGTTAAGCTATCCTTGTCGAGGACGACAAATTAAATGTGCATAGTGGAGAATCCTGTCGTCTTTACTCATTACGACGTTAGAATACAACCACCGTTTGGCGCTTTGGAGCGCCCTAGTAATATAATTTAGCAACATCACAATTGATTAGCTCTAGTAGTTGCACAAAAAAGCTGCTGCTCCAACAATGACTGCGCGCACGATCGCGACAATGAGCGAGCGCTATGCGCACGAAATTAATCTGGCAGATTAAGGATTAAGTTAGAGGAATATCTTAATTCTAGTATTTGGAAATCGAAAAATTGAGAAAATTTTGTAAAAAAATGTACTTTGGGCGACGATAGATAGCAGCCGGCGGATTAAGTCAGAATAGCTAGCCCAGACCAAAGAAAATAGAAAACTAATACGAGAAAGTCTGTGCCATTCTGTAACACCACTAGTTCTCTACAACGTTAACGGTAGCCAGAAAGTAAAAATCTAAAAAAAAAATCACAGTTTAGCCATTCCACGTCACATCGCACCAAAAAATCAAAAAATAAAAAAGACTCATGTAATTATTTTCTTTTTTTTACTTATAATATGGATCAAACAAGCTAACACGTGTATTGTTATTTTTTTCTAACTTATTTTTGGAAATATTGCACGATGAAATTTACTAAAAATAACGCGCATCACTAAATGAAAAATATCACGTAATTGAATACACTAATAACAGAAACTCGGTTCAAATTCCATTTGAGACTTGAAAAATTTTTAATTTTTGAGATTCCGCAAAATATTTAATTTCCTGAATTTTCAACTTTTTCAAAAAATTTAAATTTTGAAAATCGAATATTTTTGTAAACTCGATTAACTAAACATTTTTTAAAAATATTAATAAATGCACAAGAATATTGTTGACAACTCCAGAAAAAATCAAAGTGGGATTTCAGTAACTTTAGACAACATAATTTTTTTACGAACCAGTATGCAGTAGATTGCTGTAACACGCGTTTCTTGCGTTACTGGCCGTCGGTTTCTTTGGTTGAAACAGTAATTTGTGAAGTACTTCTTGAGGCGGTATAACTTCACGATAGTATTTGGTTATTAAATGATTGAATCGTGACTCACGTTTTGACTGACATTTTGAAATTTTCTGGTCCCTTACAACTGACTTCAAATATATGTACTCGCTCACCTTAGAATTCCTGAACTTTCGTCGCAGTGCAGTTCTAATGTACCGAATTTATTTTCAGGTCGGGACATTTTCTTCATCCAACTTTTTGGTCACTTTTATCATATGTTCGATTGCTGAGAAGAGTCGTTTAATTTTATTGTATCTCCAACTTTCAAAAATGGTCAAAATTTGAATTTTCAACGTCTTGTGATCTGTTGAGTGAAAGGAATTGATAAGTTTCTAAATAATATCTTTATTGTCTGATTTTTTTAATTGACGAAAAATCTTCAGCGTGACAAAAATTATCTATGATAGAACTTGTACATTTCTCATTGGGTTACCGTTTTTGTTGCAATTTTCTTTTCTTAGCGGGGGTTTCTCCTATTGCAATTAAACTCTTGTTTATCTTGTCTACATTCATTACCAAGACACTTTACGAGCTCTTTAAAGAGCTTAAATTATCATTTCCTTGATTTTCATTTTTTCACTGGAATTTCCGCTACTTTCGTTAATCCCACGGGAGCCACTGATTTCGACGCTCCCTTCACTAACCAAAAGCATTTTTGGAAGCCGACTCCCTTTTCTCGACATGAATCACAAATTATCCCAATTTAATGACTCCTCAAAATCAAGTTTCACGAGTAAATCGTGGTTTACGCAACTTGGAAATTTTCTTTCGTTAAAATCATGATCAGAAAGATAAAATTGATTGAAATATTGTCTTATCTCATACGGTGATCGCCACTCCCGTTGCACAGTGCACACACGATTCATACAACAAAGTAACACTCTTCTCTTCATCAGATGCGTTTTGCGACTCATGTTCACTATCTTCCACCATCTATCGCCGCCCAAAATATATTTTTTTCATATTTTATCAACTTTTCAATTTCCAAATAGTAGAACCAAAATATTATTTTAAGAATATTAAAGAAAGCTAAAACCTTCTCCTAAATAGCAATTTTCAGTGAAAAATTTGGAACCATTTTTAAGAAAATTGCGTTAAGCGTTACTGTAAATTCAAAAATTTGAAGCTCTTTTTCACAGGAATCTATTGAGTTTTCCAAAAAATCTCATTTGAAGTAACTTGAAGAACTTCCACTCACAAATTCAATAATGTACACAAATTCATTGAAATGTGTTTTTTAGGTGATCGGTCACCGTTAATGCGAATTAACGGTGTTAGAAATATTGAAAAAACAAAACTACATTTGTGTAATTTTTGAAAAAACCAAAGATGACCTCAAAAGGAACTTTACGTCACATTAAACAGTGTCATTACCACTATTCGTTGGAGAAGTTTGAAGAAGAAATTTGGAGCAATTTTTATGAAAATGGTGATACAGCGTCTCCGAAAATTTGGGATTTTGAGCTCATTTTCACAGAAAACTGTAGTGTTTTTTAGAAACTATTTGACATTATTTAAAGCACATGTACTCATAAATATAATACTGTCAAGAAATCCCTTCTAAAGTAAGTATTACCGATGTGAGAGACAAATAAAAATATATTTTTATTATAATGTTTTGTAATTTCTGAAACAAACACAAGAGTGCAAATATGGCGTTTATGTCATGGAACAGGGTTCGTATAGCACTAACCGTATCAAGAATGTAAAGAAAAAATTTGGAGCCGTTTTGAGAAAATCTGGTTTTTGTAATTTTTTTTTAAATTGCAAATATTGCACGCACTATTGCACGAAAACTACTAAAATTTACAAAAAAATCTGCATGCCCTTAATGAAAGAAGTATTCATGGACAACAAATTCCATTTGAAGGAAAAGTCTCTATCTACAATATTGTAATTGTAAGAAGTTGCCGAAAAAATGCATACTTTACAATTTCCGAAAATTCCGAGTTATTCCTGAAAATCGTTCATATGCCACCTTTAAAAGTGTATTCAACTCTATTTTTACAAGAAATTTAAAGAAAAAATTTGGGGCCGATTTTGAGACAAATTGGAAAAAGTTCCTAAGGCTTCATATACAGTCACCCCCAAAATTAATGTATGTTTTTCAAAATCGCAGAGCTTCAGCTCATGCAAAAACGGCAAGGGTTTCTTCAATTTGGAAAAGATCCTACACACGATTTAGGAGCTAGGTTTGTTCACATACGACGGACGGACGGACGGACAGACGGACGGACGTTTTCCTTTAAATTGTTTTTTCAAGGACCCAAAAAACAAGGATTCTGTCTACACCATGTGTTAGAGGATTCTTTTCTTAATTTGGAAACTGGATAGATCTAATTTTTCGCTATCAGGGCCATGCAATGAATTTTTTTCTGCTGAACATTCGCCGTTTTTTCGCTCAGCATTACATAACTTTCTCTATACTACATATATACTCTATTAATACGTACGTATACGAAAAAGTAACTAGAGGAGCAACAGAATGGCACAGACTTTCTAGTAGTCAAAATTTTTGTAATTTCCTTGGTGTGGACTGGTACTGTACAGTCTCTTCGCTTCTTGCCAGCTTCCATCTATTGCGGCCCAAACTAAATTTGTTTGAAATTTTCGCAGCTTTTTGGTTTCTAAATAGTAGAAAGTAAAGTATATTTTAAGAATATTAAAGAATGCTATAAAAGGTCGTCCCAAATACCAATTTTCATTGAAAAATTTGAGCCGTTTTTTCGAAAATGGCAATTGAGCATTACTGTAAACACGAAATTTGAAGTTCTTTTTCCCAGGAATATATTGAGTTTTCGAAAAACTTTATTTAAAGTAACTTGAAGAATTGAAGTCGTCTTTTTGTCGTCATTATGTCGTCATCTTACCGACGTGAGAAACAAGTAAAAAAATATTATTGTAATTTTTGAACAAACAAAAGGATAGAGCAATATGGGGTTTATGTCATCGGATAGGGTGCATTTGGTACTATCCTTACCAAAAATGTAAAGAAAAAATCTGGAGCCGCTTATGAGAAAATCTTGTTTTTGTTATTTTTTAAAATTGCAAATATTGCATGCACTATAGCAAAAAACAAGCAAAAGTTTCAAAAAATCTACGCACCTTTATCAGAGATATATTTGTGGACAACAAATTTCACTTGTAGGAAAAATCTCTATCTTCAATTTTATAGTTCAGGAAGACGCCGGAAAAAACTTCCTTCAAAAGAGATATTTTCTTCAAATGAAATTTATTGTTCATAAATAGTTCTTTCATTACGGTCATGTAAATGTTTTTGAAAATTTTAGTAGTTTACGTGAAATAGTGCGTGCAATGTTTGCAATTTTAAAAAATTACAAAAACAAGATTTTCTCAAAAACGGCTCAATAGTTTCAATTAGTTCATGTAGATTTTTTAAAGAATGTAGTAATTTTCGGCTCAATAGTGTGCGCATAATTTGCAGTCTTAAAAAAATTACAAAAACATTTTCTCAAAAAGGGCTCCAAAGTTTTTCTTTACATTTTTGGTACAGATACTGCCAAACGAAACCTATTCGATGACAAACACCATATTGCTTTATTCATTAGTGTTTTCAAAAATTACAAAAATGTAATTTTTTTGACTTCTCTCTTACGTCGGTAATACTTTACATTAGAGGCGATTTCTTCACAGTATTACATTTATGAGTGCATGTGCTTCAAATAATGTCAAATAAAGTTTCTCAAAAACACAACAGTTTTCTATAACTAGAGGTGCTATAGAATAGTAGACATTCTTGTGGCAAAATTTTTAATTTCCTTTGTGTAGTCTGGCTCTGGCTTTATGGTCCTGCTCCAGTCTCTATCCAGCTGCCATCTATCGTTGCTTAAAGTACATTTTTTTGACATTTTCTCAACTTTTTGCTTTCCTAGTAGTACAACCGAAATATTACTTCAAGAATATTAAAGACTAGTAAAAATTCGACCTAGCCGACCTGGATGGCCGAGGTGGCTAAGAGCGAGTACCGACTCAGCGCTTTGGTCCGAAGGGTCGCGGGTTCGAGTCCCGCCTTGGGCATGGCTGTTTGTCCCTTGACTTTGTGTTTGTTGTCGCGGAGGGCCTCGCGTTCTGCTGACCCCAGATCAGAAGAGCCCTCAAGTGTTTGTCTAGTGTATGGTCGAGTATGCGTCCCTTTGGGACGTAAAGGGCAACCGGCTGTCGGCTGGATAAAAGCCCTAGGAAGAAGAAGAAAAATTCGACCTAAATAGAAATTTTCATTAAAAAATTTGAAGCGGTTTTTAAGAAAATGGCGATTAAGCATTACTGTAAATACAAAATTTGAAGCTCTTTTTCACAGGAATCTATTGAGTTTTCGAAAAAGTTCATTTGAAATTATTTTAAGCACTTCCACTCACAATGGTAATATTACGTACAAATCGATGAAAATGTCCACATTCCTAGGCGACAGGTATTTCAAAAAGATTACATTTGTGTAAGCGTTGAAAAAACAAATATATACCAAAATGAACTTTACGTCACATTAAACAGAGCTCTTAGCATGTTGTATTAGAACAATTGGAAGAAAATATTTGGAGCCATTTTTGAGAAAATTGCATTTGAGTGTTTCTGAAAATGCGGAATTTTGAGCTCATTTACACAGAAAACGGTTGAGTTTTCAACAAATTTTATTTGACATTATTTAAAGCACATGTACAGCAATAAGGTGTTTGTCACGGCGTAGGGTTCGTTTGGCACTAAACTTATGCAAAATTTATCGAAAGAATTTGGAGCCGTTTTTGAGAAAATCTTGTTTTTTTTTTAATTGCAAATATTGCACTCACTATTGCCCGAAAACTACTACAATTTCCAAAAACATCTACATGACCTAATTGAAAGAACTATTATGCACAACAAATTTTATTTGAAGGAAAAATCCATGTCTTCGATTTTGTAATTGTAGGAAGACACCGAAAAAAAATCAAAGTTATGCAATTTTCGAAAATTTATAGTTGACCGTGAAATTTTGATATATGCCATCTTTACAAGTGTATTTCGCTCTTCTCTTACAAGAAATTGAAAGAAAAAAGTTGTTTTTGAGAAAAGTTTGAAAACGTCGGGGGGCTTCGTGTAAAGTGCCCCCAAATTTTAAAGAATGTTTTGCAAGATTTCAAAGTTTCAGCTAGAGCCAGATATACAGGGATACACCATCAGCCAGATATACATCAATTTGGAGATGATCGTACGAATGGTTTAGGCGCTTGGAGTGTTCACAGTCGGACGGACGGACGTTTCGCTTCCAATTGGTTTTCCGACATAAAAGACCAACAAAACAGGGATTCTGGCTGCACCACGTGTTCGAGGATTTTTTCTCTCTGAATTTAGCAACTGGTGTAGTGCACTGTTTCGTCACCAGAGCCCGGCAATGATTTTTTTCCGCCGAAAATCTGAAAATGCGAAATTTTGAGCTCATTTGTACAGAAAACTGTTGAGTTTTCAAGAAACGTTATTTGACATTATTTAAAGCACATGTACTCATATATAGAACTATGTGAAGAAATTGTCTTTAATGTAAATATAACCGATGTGAGAGACAAGTCAAAAAATTTATATTTAACATTTTTGAAAAACGTTTTGAATTTATTAAATTCTGGACCGTTTAAAATGGATTGCACAAAGGTCAAGTCCATTTTTTAAAAATATTTTACTAGTTTTCATGCAACAGTGCGTGCAATGTTTGCTATTTTAAAAAATTGCCAAAACAAGATTTTCTTAAAAACGGCTCCAAATTTTTTCTTTAAATTTTTTGTACGGTTAGTGCCAAAAAAACCTATAAGATAACATAAACGTCATATTGTTCTACTCTTTTTTTCAAAAATTACAAAATGTAATTTTTTTGAGTTGTCTCTCACGTCGGTAATACTTACTTTACATGCGATTTCTTCACAGTATTATATTTATGAGAACATGTGCTTTAAATAATGTCAAATAAAGTTTCTCATTAACACAACAATTTTCTGTAAAAGTGAACTAAAAATCCCGCATTTTCAGAAACGCTTAAACGTCATTTTCTCAAAAATGGCTTTAAATTTTTCCTCAAACTTTTGCAAGGGAGAGTGGTAATGGCACTATTTAATATGACATGAAGTTCATTTTGGTGTACACTTTTGTTTTTTAAAAAATTACTCAAATGTAATCTCAACTCAACAGTCAAAAACTGTATGTGATGTATGGGGGAGAAATCATATGCGCACGAATTGAGTTTCAGAATCACTTCCCAATAATTTAACTATTAATAGTTGAAAAATAATAATAATAATAATAATACATTTAAAAAAGCGAGAGATTAACATTTCAAAAACTAGATATTTTCGTTGCCAAATTATAGAAAACTTATTTTTAACGGTAAAGGAACGAACAGATTTGATTTTTCTGTATTTTAACAAAATAGAAACTCACCCTAAGCTCTACTACCACTACAAGCAAATGGAAAATTCAACAAAACGTGCGCATAGTGAAGCTACATTTACGTCCAGAAGCAAATCAAGGGGCCATCTCAGTATTTGCTCAATGGATCAGGGAAACTGGACAAAACCCCGATCGAGATGGGGGTCATTGACCCGGAAGTACATTATTTGTTACAGGTATATTGAGTCTTTTTTTTCAAATTATACAATGCAAATGTAAACTAATTCATTATACTATATCTTGGTTGTATAAAAGTAAACATTGTTTACTTTTACGATGTTCTAATTCCTTGTGTGATCCAAGTATTACTTTTTCGTGAAATGTTTAATTTTCTCTTTTTAATAGGAAAGCATGCGTTAAAGAGAAATGAAAGCTTTGAGAAAAATAAATTATATTTTTCATTTGTGTCAATAGCATTATAAACTGCCTCCCATGATTCTCTCAGCAAGTAGTCCGTAAATAATTTTATGTTAATTGTAGTAGATGCTCTGCACATGCGTGTTTTATTTATTGTGTCAGTATTCATGTTATTAGTAATTGTACGAATTTGTGCATCGTGGTCACTCTAACCTAGATTATTCGTTGTTATTTCATAGGGTTAGTGCCCAACTAACCCTATCCGATGACATAAACGTTCTATTGCTTTATTCTTTTTTCATAAATTACAAAAATGTATTTTTTGACATGTTTCTCACGATGGTAATATTTACCTTAGATGCGATTTCTTTACACTATTGGATTTATAATGTGAGTTTTTGCCCTGTCCAACGTGGGCCGGCTGCCAGTGGTAGTGAGAACTCACCTGCGTAGCCACTTATAGTATCTGGCAGAGGATTCGGGAGACATGCGTGTACTGGATTCTGGTTTTCTATCATTAAATGATCTGATTATATAAGAAATATGGCTTTAATTATTCTAGTACCCCCCCCCCAAACAAACACTTATGCCCCATACATCATTATCACTGCTAAATCACAATTGACGCCTACTGCGCTCTTACGATCTACTCATCTCTCGTAACTCTCTCTCGACCGTCTTTCTCTCCACCTTTTAAATGTTTGTGGGCGGTTGCCTCATTTGGCGATCTCACCCGAAATGCTCCGTGACCGGCGCTGGTAGGTGGTGGTCTCCGGTGGTCGCGAGGCGCAGTCAACTCCAGTCGACGCCGGGTCTCCCTCGTAACTCGCTGAAGTGGCGGCGTGGCGAGAGCGATGCCTCAGGGAAGGCGTCCTCCGTCTTCCAATGCTTCTCCTGGCGCCCGCACATGTGGGGCGGACACGCTTGCGTGCGTACACGCGTTTACGTTCACGCTTGTAACAGTCTTCGGCGGCTAACGCCTCCGCGCGAGACACTGATCGCGACACTCGGCAGCCATATGGTGACGCGACACTTAGAGAAGCCGAACCAGAAGCGAGGAATTTCCGACTATGAAGCAGCTCGCTCACCGAAGAATTTCAGAAATAGAGGAAGCTCGCTCACCGTAGAATTTTTTCAAATAGAAGACCGAGGAAGCTCCTATCTCCCTATTTATGGCACGCGCCATTCCCCCTCCCGTCATGATGATGCGGTGGCTCCACGCCAATCACGCATTGGGTTGTGCGTCACGTGACTTGTCTCATCTGGCCCACAAACCGTCACCTGGCGCCCCCTTGCAGCCAACCTACCAAACGCCCTGTGACGTAGGCCTTCGCGCCCTTTCACTAGATGAGACGCACCCTTTCCATGACGTCAGGGGATTTTCCTTGGCGTGGGTCCGACAAGCAGTTGGGAATTTCCGTCTCTTTGTTCGACTTCCCGTAGCCGAAAGGCTTATGGCCGAAAATAGCTCGAGGTGTTCTGTGCAGCTACAATAAATACATGTGCTTTAAATAGTCAAATAAAATTGCTAGAAAACTCAACAGTCAGAAGGGCAGGCGTGGGAACAATGGTCTTATTTTGGGGTCTGAGTTATGGATTATAAGTTTCGTCTGGAATTTTAACATTGTGAGAGATACGAGCCACTACATCGAAAACTATTTTCTTCTGCACATGAATACGCCTGAGGTTGTAACGCGTCAACTAACCAATCCTAAAGAACGTGCTATTGTTTACATACACTTTTTTGTGAACGGAGAATAGTTTAGAACTGTAAGTGTGGAGTGATCACTTTGTTCTTGGTGTATTTGATGAAATAATTATCAAGGAATACGCTTATATTTTTTTCAAATTTTTATTTTATCGTGTTTGTATATACATTTTAATTTTTTGAAAAAAAAAATACATTTTTTAAAATGAAACAATTATTTTTTGAAAAATTTATTTACAGTGGAATAAAATATTCATCCCAAAGTATTGAGTGAAACAAACCAGAAATCTTTATATTAAGTACGTTCGGAGCAACAATTGATCATATTTCGTGAAGTATACGTAAATTCCAAAATTTAATACAGACATAACTACTTAAATAATCAATTTTCAGGCAAATAAAAAAAACACATGTCTCTTTTTTGATATTCAGATTTAAGAAAAAAAATATTGTTAATTTTAAAAAAATGCGTGTTTTAATGCGTGTAAAAATGCGTTAATTTAAAAAAAATTCCGTGTCAAATATTGTGCGATTTGACATGGAATGCTCAATTTGTGTTTCAAGAGGAACTTTTGAGATTTTATGAGCCTGTTTCAGGGTTCTAAGACGATGAAAATTACTGTTTTTTTGTTGTTATTTTTGTAATTTCCGTCTGAATTTGGCACTGAGAAATTATACAAGAATATTTTTCTGGTAGAATAAATCGTCTTATATTTCATTTTTTCAGTCAGATAAAACAGTGTTAAGTTGACGAAAACAATATACTATGTTTCTGGCATGAGGGGTGCGGGTGGTGGGACAGGGGCCAAAATATCTTTCAAAAATCTTCTTTTCATGTTAGAGTTGTAGTGTAACTACTCATATGTCATTTGATTTAGGGGAACATTTTAAGCGGGGAGACCCTTTGCCTCCCCTCTGAACATTTTATGCGGGGAGATCCTCTACCTCCCCCACAATAAAAAAAATCGAAATCCGGCCTCTAATCCAGACTATAGGAATAAGAAAACTAAGTATAGTACAAGAAAGAGTGCCATTTGTGCTACAACTAGTTTCATAGTTCAGCGATGCGTATGAATACGAATATTACACTAAACTGTTATAATGTTTGTTATACTATATATAATAATACCCATTCTACCTGTCTATATATAATAATACCCATTTCCCCATCACGGCTGCATCCTTTCCAGCGGGAGATACGTGGCATGTAATCCGTGTAGCCGTGATTCTGATATCAGAAGTATCGACGGAAGTTAAATATTGACAGAATGATTGATATGCCAGAATGTATAGAGCAGATTTTCAAACAAATCACAAAAACTAAAAATAGGCTACTTAGTACTTACCATAGGAAGTACGAATCCATAATTATAGTCGGTATGTTCTCCAATTAAATTTACTCGGCCAGGAGCAGCCGCCGCAACTTCGGGTGGAGAATTAAAAAATAATTCATGTGCAGAAATTGCAGATTGCATTAACTCTTCTTCTGCAGCATATGGACTTGCCATCTCGAAAACTATGTTGTAGCGTTAGAAACAGCTTCGAAAGTGACACTGCGAGGTTATCGTTCTACTTTTATGATACAATGTCAAATTCCGATATGACAAGAGAGATAAGATAGGATAAGTATCCTGCGAATTCACACGGGTTGCTTGGTACAACAAACAAAACAAACAATTATCTTGAATTGCTGGACAAATGACACTGCAAGTAATACTGACAGTTCATTTTAACATAAGTGCAATATCTCGTGCACTACTTGCACTCTTGAATGAAAGCTGAAACCTGGTTGTGCCTTGTTGACGTATGATGTATATGTTTTGGATTCTAGGTTTCGATTTTCAAAGTAGAAAGTGTGACATGTGGTTTACAGAAAAAAATATCAATTACGTGAGAATATGAAATCTTCGAAATGTCTGTTACTGATCCCTTATTGAAACAGTTAAAATGTAAGTGATATTTCATAACCTAAATGTATTGATTTTCAAGTAAAAGAAATTGAGAAATGAAGCCAATACACATGTAATTATTACATCTTTAATTTAATGTTTATTTCAGACTGTACACTGCAGTTGGTTCAGTCATCCAGTAAATTAGAAGTTTTAGATAGTAATGAAAATCTTAAACAATTTTGCAGCTGTGTTGAAAGGATTTTCCAAAAAGGGCTTCTCTTGTGTAGCTATTCTCTTGGATTTCTTAAAGTGCCAGAGAGTTGGCATTGGCTAGAAGAAGTTGCCACAATGGAACATGGGTAAATTATTAAACTAATTCATACATGCTGTGTTCTTTAAATTCTATTTAACATTATTTTTATATTTGTTTGTTCTGATTAGAGCAAACTATAATTACATATCATCTGTGACACTTGTGAAGAATTCATCAAAATTATCAACTGCTTTAGGGAAACTTCGATATCTCATACGTGTGTGCCTTGTCAACAGATGTTTGCATGTTCCTGTTGAAATTCTGGTAAGTTACGTGTGATTTAATTCAGATTAGATTATGTCTTGATGCTGAAGTCAATATTTTCTGATTGATGATGAAATATTTAGCAGAATGGACAGGAGCATAAGAGAAGATACTTAAGGATTAGCAGGGTTGAGCAAAATACTTTCAATTTAGTATTTAAATACATTGTCAAAATACTTTCCAAATAAGTATTTAAATACATATACTCAAAATACATTAGGATTTACCTTCCTAAATACATACATATTTTAAATACTTCAAATACCCCAAATACAGTAAATACGATAATTTTGTATTATAATTTTATTCCAACAATATGTTGTAATGGTCAATTATAATAAATTATTAATTGACAGTCATACATTTCTGAACAATAACTAGTTGTAATATTCATATAAAAACACTTTCAAATACAAAATAATATAAAACATATATCTAACTCAAATAAACTGAATTTCCTTCTAAAACTACTAATTTTCCAAACAAATCATGAGGCTATAACTCCCTTAGTTGGAGAATGTATAAAACCCTCAAAGGAAAACAGTCATTGAACTTGTACGAAAGCACGTAAACTAGTGTTATAACAAATAAATGCATTTCTAATTGGAGGATAATTGTTCAGCAATTTTAATGACTTATCATTTAAAAATGAAGAGAATTAAAAATCAACTGCTGAAAGAAGCTTTTCTTTTTCTTTCACTGAGGTGCATTCAATAAAATAATCAAATAAAAAGAAACTCCTTGTTATCTTCACCAGTATTTAAAGTATTTATTTTTTTAAACACACCTATTTTATGTATGTAAATATACCTCCAAAATACATGCCCCAAAAAATCGAAAATACAGTTTTTCAAGTATAAAATGTATTTCAAATATGTATTTAAAATACAAGTATTTAAATATTGCCCAACCCTGAGGATCAGACACTTAAGTTTTAACATTCCCCAACTTTTTTTTATTTCTTGAGTCTGGTTTGAAAGTTAATGATTTCTTAATATTATTATAAAATAGGATATAATATATATTATACTTTATAGTATGTTATAGAAATATTGAACTTGAAAGACAAGGGTCCAGATGTGAATTTAGTCTCTCTGATGCCCTGGACAATAATTTGGCTACCACTGTACAACTGATTATATTTATTGAAATATTTTTAATTATAATAATTTAAACAGTAAAGATATTTGTGGAAAATTTTTATAAAAATAGGATTAGAAAAAAAAATGAAAATACTTTTACATTAGAATGACCAGTGCAGTCAATTTGCCCTTCAACATAGTTTCATATAATTATTTGATTTTTAAAATAGAAGATTGAACACTTCAACTATAGAAAATGATAATAACGTAATTAATCTTCAAGAAAAGCATTCCGTTGGGTAAAAACAATTATTTCATTCAACTAAAAATTAAGTTTGATTGATGAAACTTTGTCTAACATGATTTTCTTAATATACATAATATTAAAAACAATTTAAAATATTTTTTGTATTTCAACAAAAAATTTCCAACAATTGTTACTACATAAATGTTAAAAATATTTTCATTTGCTGCCCCTAGAGTGTTGTTTTGGACCCAAGTCTACATATAAATCCATGGGTTCACTATGTAATCAAAATAAACACATTAATTCCTCTCAACATCAACCCACAAAGTCTGATTTGTCTGAGCCAGGGCCTTTTAGAGATGTTTGACTATGAAAATATAATTCATTTAAGATGTTTTTGCTGCTTCTTTTTGTTATTATACAATTGCAGACATTACACAATATTTTACTTGTTAATGTCTCTTCAAAAGGTTGTTAAGATTATTTTCAGAATACCGATAGGAATATAATAATTCACAGTTGTATAATCAATGAGAGTTCCAATAGTTGATCGGAGGGGGGCGCATGCCACTCTCTCAAGGCCTAGAGTTTTCATTTGTGTCCTTCCTAAATTTGGCAAAATTGATTTAAATATTTATTTATGTTATAATTATGTAATTATTTAAAAAATGATAATAGTGTGTATAGTATCATATACACACTAAAAAATAATATAACAAACATATTTATTATTTAACAAAAACCTATTAACCCCCCGTAATGATTGTCTGAATTCACCCTTGGGGGAATTCTGTCTGAATAGGTGAAGTTGGAGAGCAGAACTCTTCTTTGGAATTTTTACAAAACATTACTTGAACAAACTAAAATTGAATAATATAGTCTGTGATGTTTTTGTTAATGTTAGATGAAGAATGGAGTAGATGAGGTTGAATATATACTGTTGCAAAGGATGTCTTTGTGATTCTGATTCTGCTTTGTTGGTAGCTGTGTAACAGTGTGATTATTAGAGCTGGGAAGTTCATGAAATTGCATGCTTTTTGTAAATGGTCATATCTTCCTGAAACTTTAAATATGTATGTTTCATGGTAAAATATTGAAAATAAGGTAAGAAGCATTTTGCATAGATAGAACTCTTTGGCATGTAAATGAATGTTTTTGTATGTTTTTTGACTTTTTGCGTAAAATAACACAAAAATATTATTTTCCTGATAAAAATATATAATAATGCAAAGCATGAACTTTCTTATTACTTGAAATATGTTAGTACAATATGTTTCAGACTACTGATGGTCAAGACTGCCAAAGTAATATCTACTGAAATCGGTTGTCAACGGTTTATTGTCTTGGCTTGACACCTCACACTTTCTTTCAGCATCTTCAGATTGACTTGGCATTGCAAGACAGCCTCTTTTCCAATCCTGCCCCCCACAGAAAGCAAGTCGTGTCTTCCATCCTCCCTCCTGAAATGCCAATTGCAGCACATTTACTTGCTTGCCAGCAGCTTGAGAAGACAAATTTCAGAACAATCACGAGATTTATTAATCAATCTGTAAGAATTTTGTGGTCAAATGGAGATGGGGGATGCAAGGGTGCTCCTCATGGTAATTGAAGCTGCACCGTACATGATTAAATTGTTCGTAATGTTAAAAACCCAATTTCCTAATAAGGTACATATGAAATACTGTGCTCATGCATTGCACAGAGTATCAGAGAGAATCAGAGAATTCTTTCAAATTTCAACGAAGCTATCAACCAGATCAAGAAGATATTTTACAAGGCTCCATAAAGAATTTCTGTATACAAGGAGAAGATGGAAGATCTTCCTTTGCCTCTAGAGCCCATTATTGTATTACTCAATGGGAAACATGGGTAGATGCAGCTATGTGTATGCAAAACTGGATAAGGTTGAAGAGGTGGTTAATGTGCCGGAGAATGAGGCTGCTTCCATTAAGAAAGCCAAGGAAGTGTTGAACAATAGAAGACTCCAAGAGGAACTCATATTTATTGAAGTACATTTTGTTTTTCTTCCAGACTCAATAAAGAAGATTTCCAGGAAACCTTCTTTATAGGAGGAGAGTTCCAGAGAAACCTTAGAAGATGCACTTGCAATTATTAGGCATGGGATAAATTGGTGTCAGCTCCAGGTGAATGGGTAAAGCAATTGCGAAGAAAACAAATGAAGGTTTTGGAGAGAATCTAAGACTTCATATTTTACACCTCCTCCAGGAGGCACCACCTTAAAGTAACACTGACCGTGTGGGCGAGGAGATTTGCTTGCTCCAATGAAGCCGAGGGCATTGCAAGAGTAGCATTGCTGGTCAATTGGCGAATAGATTTGCTCTGCTACCAGTAGGGTCACCCATACTATACAGGCCTCAGTTGAGTCAGGCTGTCTCACAACTCTGTCCTTTTCTTCAAACAACCTCGAAATCCATTCAAACCCTAAAGATCCTTCCCCTTCCCCCGCCTGTGGCACTGATCGTCATGGTGGTTCCTTTTCTAGTGTGGCATGTTTCTACTTTGTGCTTCACTTCTTTGATCTTTCTATTAGGTCTCTCTTGATTCCTTGTGTTTTGCAGCCCTGATGTTATTAGGTTACGAGGGCTAGGGAGTCATTCACTTTCTTTCTTTCTTCTGTGCTTTTCACTTTCATTTTTCTTCAGTTTCAATCTACTCTTTTCTTAACAAACACTTCGTCTTTTTCTTCTTATTAATTCCCCAAGTCAAGGTGTGAAACAACCCGTGCCGAGGGCTGGAAGTGACACGGGGTATCTGCATCTCGAACGGAGCCTGTGGGATACCTGGCGACCTCCCACAGTAATTAGCCTCACCTATTCATGCGGGGCTCTGAATAGGTGGATACTTAATCCCTAGCTTCTCGTGGGATAAAGATGGATGAAGAAACAAAAAACAAAACTCATCCAAAAAACAAAACTGAAAAAATTAAAAAAAAAAAAATATAAAAAAAGAAGCAACTGATGATACATTGACAACTAAAGAAATCAACACCCCCAGGGAGTAAGACATGGAAAAATGTGGAAAATCCACTATCGGAAGCCAATCTTAAGGATTCTGAGGAAGGCGTAATATTGATACAACAAAACAGAGAAATCCAACAAGATTATCAAGAAGGTCAAAAATATTATCATTTATGGAAAAAAGCTGTTCAAGAAAACTGCCAAATGAGTGATACGATGGAAAAAATGCAAAAGCCAATAAGAGAGTTAGAAAATAAAATACAATTATTGGGGATAAATATTGAAGGTAAGATAAACACTAATGAAGTGCAAACCAGTGCTTACTGCACAAATGAAGAAGAATTGCCGAAGAAACAGAATGGATAAGAGTGAAAAGTAAAAGTAAGATGAGAAAAATGAATACCTCTCCCTCACCAAAGCTGCAAAGAAATTTGATTACTCCAGCATCGTCCCCAGCTCATTGTTCCGTCAACAACAACAGTAATAAAAAAAGTCCACCTCCCACACATAGTGAGTGGTATCAAAGAACCTAGTGTTTTACAAAATAACATCAATAAAGTTACACATTCAGAGAAATTTACTATGAAACTCCTGAATGGTGGCAACATTAAAATAAATGTTGTTAATGAAGAAGAATATAGATCTGTAACAAAAATGCTACTAGATGAAAAATACAGCTGGCATTCTTATGAAAACAAACAAACAAGACCAATCATGGTAAAGAAATAGCCACATTCCTGTGAGAAAGCTGATATAATTGGAGACCTGAATAGAAAAGGATTCAAAATAATCGATACTGTTAATAAGCTTAGTTGGAAAAACAAAGAACCACTTGATATGTTCATGCTATCATTCAATACAGAAGAAAGTATTAATAAAATTTATACAATAACAAATATTTTGGGCTATAAAGTAGAAATACATGCACTTAAGCATTCAAAATTGATTCCCCAATGTAAAAGGTAGCAAACTTTTAATCATACTCAAAAGTATTGTAATTCTGATCCAAGATGCGTAAAATGTGCAGGTAAACACCATAGTAAAGACAGCAAAAGACCAAATAACAAGAAAGCTAAATGTGGACATTGTGGAGATGAACGTTCGGTGAGTGGGCTGCTCTGTAGCAAAAGAATTGCAGAGATTAAGAAATGAAAAAAATAATCCAAAAAAAGTAGCTTGTCCCAGACATTTAAGAAAATTAGAACATTAGAAATGAAAATAATGATAAAGAAAAAGAAAAAAAATCTGAAAATGATAAAAAACGAGAAAACAGAACATATGCACAAGTAATTACAGACTCAGAGAAACTGGTAAAAGATATTACCAGTTTTATGATATTATTAATAAAACATTGCAAGTCATATTAGCAAAGCTCAATAACCAAGGAACCATGATTATTACCCTAGAGGAGAAACTAAATAATCTAGGGTATAGCACCAAAGGAGCAATACCTAGCGGATTCGGTGGTATAACGGTCAGCGTACCGGTCTGTTGTACCCGAGTTTGCGGGTTCAAACCCGATCGAAGCCGTGGATTTTTAAGGGCGAAAAAATCCTTCATACGCCTTCCTTCGGAGGGGAAGTAAAGCCGGCTGTCCCATGTTAGTAGATTTACTGCATGTAAAAGATCCTCAAGCCTAAAAGAAGCCTCTGAGCAAAATTGAGATTCGCCTGTTTCGTCGCCCAAGATAATACCTCCTTTCTCCGCTAGGTGGTGAAAGGAGCGTAACGAAATTTGCGTGGTTAGACGGAAGAGCGGGCCTGATGGCCCGAGTCTCGCCACGTAAAATAATTAACTAACTAACAATACCTAAAACCTTGAAAAACTGAACAGAATACTTAAAATCATGTCTTGGAACTCTAACGGAGTGCTGCAGCATCAAAATGAACTGCAAGCGATCCTTGATCTAGAGAAAGTGAATGTTTGATATCTGAAACCCATTTCACCAAACAAACTTTCATAAAATTTTGAGGTTATAAAACTTATACATCCATAATCTGTACATCCACATAACACTGCCAGAGGAGGAAGTGCTGTGATTATAAAAGAAAATATACTTCATTATGAAGAAGTTAAATAGGAAACAGAAGAAATACAAGCTGAGTGAATGATTAATGAATACTTTGGTTAAAACCAAGCTTCATTAAAACCAAGAATTATTCATTAAGAATATGTGGTATTTATTGTCCTCCAAAATATTCATTAAAGAAGCATGATTATCTACATTTCCTTAGTCAATTGGGAGACCGATTTATAATAGGTGGAGATTTTAATGCTAAAAATACCTATTGGGGTTCTAGATTAACAACAAAAGGTAAAGAATTATGTGCCTTAAAAGTGATTGGTGGCAAAGCTCTGTCAACAGGTAAACCTACCTACTGGCCAACCATCACAGATAAAATCCCAGATCTAATTGATTTCTTTTTAATATAAAATGTATCATCTAAATACCTGCAAATTGAAGAATCTCACCACTTAAGTTCAGATCATTCTCCAATTATTCTAACAGGAAGTGACTGATTCACAAACAAACCAAACCAGCATTAGTTAACAATTGTATGGACTGGAAATGCTTTAATCAAGGTCTAGAAGAAAAAATAAATCTCCATGTTGCATTAAAGACTAATGAAGAACTAGATAACAAGCTGGAAATTTTTATGAGAGATATTCAGCAGTCAGCCTGGAGATGTATTCCAGAATTAAAAAGAACAATAAAAGAGAACAATTACCCAGAAGAAATTAGGAACCTTTATTTATTTATTTATTTATTTTAGGTCAAAAACCAGTTAAAACTGCGTATGACGTGCTCTGGGGAAAAGTGAATTGTGTGCACATTTTCAAAATTCTGTGATCCCTACACTAAGTCATATACTACTTAAATTTTGAAGAGAGAAAAAAAAAAAAAAAATTAATAAAAACTGAAGGAGCCAGGAAGATAACAAAAGTATTACTCCTGTTACAATAACTGAAGTACAAAAAGAAATACAAAATCTGAAACTTAAAAAAGCTCCAGGATTTGATTTAATAACAGCAGAAGTTTTAAGAAAACTGCCGAGGTAGGGTATAATAAAATTGACATATCTTATCAATGCTGCATTTAGATTGAAATATGTACCCAGATTTTGGAAAGTGGCAGAAACTATAGTGATATTGAAACCAGGAAAACCACCTCGTGAGACTACATCGTACAGACTGATCTCACTGTTACCTATTCTGGCAGCTATTCTGACAAAGTCTGGCACAAAGGTTTAAACTATTTTGTCTAAGCTTTTTGAAAAATGGTTGCTCAAAATAATGAAAGAGATTATCGAGGACAAAAAGTTAATACCAGAACATCAGTTCGGATTCAGAACAAAACACTCCACAATAGATCAGGTGCACAGATTATGCAGCGTCATCGAAAAATCATTGGAAGAGAGAAAGATTTGTTCTACAAGAAGAAAGATTTCACAAAGGTTTAAACTATAAGTTGAAGACTGTTCTTCCTAACCAATATGCAGATCTTCTAGAATCTTACTTAACTAACAGGTATTTTAGAGTTCAACAAGATGATGCCCATATGGGACTCAAAGAAATTAAGGCAGGGGTACCACAAGGAAGCTGGGACCAATCCTATACCTACTGTATACCAGTGACCTCCCCAAACCAGAAAACAGGGTCATAAGGAACATTTGCTGATGACACTGCAATTTTAGCAATAGGGAACAGCAATGAAGAAGTAACCCAGAAGCTGTACAATCAGCAAGAACTTATGTACAAAAATGGACCTATGATTGGAATATCAAATTAAATGAAAGTAAAAGTGTTCATATGACCTTCACAAACAGGCGTACTGAACACATTCTAATTTATATAAACAACCATATGGTACCATATGCAAATACAACAAAATACCTTGGCATGACTTTGGATTGTAAGCTTCGATTGAAAGAACATGTAAAGAAAAAAAGAGAAGAAATAAATATTAAATACAGAAAAATGTACTGGATAATTGGAAGCTGTTCTTACCTTTCAATATACAATAAAATATTACTTTATAAGCAAATATTGAAACCAATATGGACGTATGGTGCACAACTCTGGGGATGTACCAGTCAAGAGTAACATTGAAATTATCCAAAGATTTCAGAACAAAGTGCTAAGAAATATCATCGAAGCATCTTGGTATATAAAAAATAAAGATCGGCACAAGGACCTGCAAGTTAAAGCAGTGGATTAAGAAATACAAAAGTTCGCGAGAAAACATGAAGAAAGGCTGCACCAACACGACAATCCCAAAGCAATTCTTCTCCTGGACAACACAGCAAATGTAATTTAAAGCAAAATAAAATGTACTGAAGTATATACTAATCTGTTTTTAATTTGCCTATATTGTCTTATTCTATAAGACAAAAACAGGAATAACAATAAAATATATTATTATGACCAAACACTGTGTATCTTAACAATTTCTGTGCATATTTCTACATTTTTGTAGCATAATTGCTAGCACATTTCAGGGTTGAAAGCTTGCATAAACTTCAGCTCTAGTGATAATAGTATCTCCTGGTTGATCCTTGCTATGCCATTGGCAAAACAAAATTCTGTATTTTTGATTTCACTTGTGGATGTAATATGTTAAATAGGGAATGGAAAAAACAAAAAAATCTTTTGATTACAAAAATATAGATGGGACTCTGAATTTTGATTCTAATTGTGTTTTAATTTATTTTTCCTTTGATAATTACCTTTGAAGTTCCTTGGAACAAGCTTTTGATACAGACACTTGTTATAGACACATCTATTTCCTTTTTTTTTTTTTTTTGAACTAGGACACTTAAGTCTTCGTTTCTAGTAATTTGTGATATTCAATATTTATTACAGGTCCGTCAGAAATCCATTACTCATGTTTATGATAAAGGTTGCGTGTTAGGAGATGACATACTGGGGGAAATATTCCTCTCAGTCCTTCTGCAGTGCAGTAGAATTACTTTTAAGTTAGATCTCAGTAACTGTGCATTTCTGGATGACACATGGCAGTTGCCTCATTGTGAACTTTTGGAATTTGTTCCCTGTAGATCACTTGGAATTTCTGTAAAGTGAGTATATTTCAATACTTTAGAAAGTTTTTTACTTGATATTTTGCAGCACTAAAGTAATACATTTTATGTATGCTTTTCTTGTGAATGTTTTTGAATTTTGTGTTTCAAAATTATGATGTAAGCAGTTTACTATTGGTGCCTGAGTTGACTAGGATACATCATTTAAATAATCGTGAATGTTTTACAGATTTGTATGTGGGAAAGCTGTTGTAATTGGAATAAGAAGTAATAGTATTGCAGCTGAAGATGTAAGTAGAAAAACAATAGATATCTTTGCACTCCTGAGTATTAGTTTTTCTTCTTCTGGAAGAATTTTCAATTTTTAACAAATGAGATTTCTAAAATTAAAACTAGTACCAGCATCAATAGTAGCTAATTATCTGCTTGACTTTTTTGAAAGTTGAAGGATGAAAACAGCATTCTGAACATTAAAGTGGTTACAGTTCTATTTATGATTATGGTGCCATAATATGTGTGATTCAAGGATTGTTTAATGTATGCACAATTAACACATCTTAGAGGGAAAACTAAAAATCATTTCTGTGAATGTATATTCACTGGTGAAAAAATACATGCGTACATATTACTTTTTGAACATGTCATGGATGTCTTGAATATTTGCTTATCGATTTAGCAATCCTATAGTAATACAGTCATTCATAATTTAAATTAAAAGAGTTCTTGAAATTTTCTAGGAAAAAATTCAGATTGGAGACATTTTAGATGAATTAAATGGCATGTATGTAACTCTGAGTACTCGACACAAGTTGTCAAAAGTCATGAAGAAAGGAGCTAACAGGCCAGTAACTGTCAATATAGTAAGAGTGAGTACAAAAAGTTGTAAAATTTTTGGATATTTCATTTTGCAACAATTATGCTTTATCTAAAGTTAAGATTGTAATAAAAAATGTTTTCAATTTTATAACTATAATTAATTACTTTCTTTAAAAATATGTATAAATCCTTACATGGGTCTTAAAAGCTAATTAATGTTTAAACTGTTATAAACCAGTCTCCATTTTCATAATGATGATCATTTTCGATTATTACATATGACAACATATTGTAATTTTCAGAGTGATTTGCTGATTGTAGGAAAAACATGTTTATTCTTGGACATTAAAGACTTAATGGTATATATGGAAAATAACTCTTGAAGGTAATGTAAAATGTATTTAATTGCGTGTTCTGTAGGCATGGTGCAATGATTCAGATGATCTTTTCCCTCCAATTATGAGTTTGTTACGTCAATGTCACATTGACCCTGATGAAGTCAGAGCTCAATATAAGCCTGAACTGTCACAACAAACTTGTACCAAAAAGCCACCTAATAATCAAAGGTAAGTTTGGGATTTCTGTAGAAATTAATTAGTTTTCAATGGCATTGACAAGTTCAATTATCAGCTGATTTTTTTATTGTTAAATTGAATTCCATTTATGAAGTTCAGTTGCTCAGGCACAGATAGCAATTTTAAACTTTTTTTCAATTAATAGAGTGGTACCATATTTTTTTTTATGTAAGCTCTGTTTTTCCCCCCAAAAATTGGCAACAAAAAATGGAGTATAGCTTATACAAAGGATTTTGAAATGAAGCGAAGTCCTTTTTCAAAACACGTTACAAATAGATGTTTTTATTTCCAACATCATCCTGCAATTTCTACTTCCTCAGTATGGCTTATACAGTATTGAGAAAATGTTGTAATACTAAGGACATATACTCTCCTGCCTTTAATAATGGTTATGTAATGCAATGTCTGTCAATATCAAAGTCAGTGGGCCCTGGCAACAATGAGAGCATGCGACAAAGGGTGCTGGCAACAATGGGCACATATTTTCTTATAAGTTCTTGAGGAAAATGCTGTTCTTGCTGTAAATGCAACAGTTTTTCAGTTTTTATGGTGGTGGTTTTATGAAAACTTGTAAGGCGTTCTTTATGGAACACTATTGCTTCTGTTACGAATACTTGAAATTATTTTTAGACGTGCCTCCAAGTGTATTGAAAGTTTATTCTTAACTTTTTTATTTTCAATTAAGTGAAGACTTTACAACGAAACAAATCTATAATTAGTCTCTTCATAATTAATAATGAAGAGACTAATTCATAACTAATGTCTTCAAACAGAAATTAAACTTTTATAGATGCTCCAGAAAGTAGTGAAGTAGAAATCCCATTAAAACATTTCATTTTTCCTGCCAACCCACCATCAAAGACTGTTCCAACTTCGTACGTTTATTTTTGAAAAAGTTAAAATAATATGAAATAGGAAATTAACAAATCCTATTGAAACAAAATTGTAGATGTGGCAGTTAAATATTATGCACTTCTAGCTTATCCTTTCATATTGTATTCATTCGAATATGTCAATTTGTAGCAAATTCTACAAAAGTTTCCAATGCTTAGTAGTAATTATATTGAAAAGTAAAAAACAACTTTATGCACTTTATAATCAGATTATGATTATTATCATTTGCTATTTATCATTTCCTTTTTTACATACGTATCAGTTGTGTGGTACAAAACTGCCTCAGAGAGCAATGCCTCAAGCAAAGAGTGTGAATTTCAAAAAATTACATCAAATTTTTGCATTACATTTGTTGTTGGATAGTGAAGGATGTTTTAAGAGAAAGGCGCAGGTCTCGTATTCCTTGAAATTTCTGTCTTTTCGAAAATTGCAAAAGTTTATTTTTTCGACGTCTTCCTACAGCTAAAATAATGTTCATAGAAAGTTTTTCCTTATTGAAAATACTTTAAAGATAGATTTTAAATAATGTCATGTACAATTGTTCGAAAATTTGAGAACTTTTCACGTAATTTTACATGAAATATAGTCCTCCAATTAATTTTTTTTTTCATGCATGTTGAAAAGAATGGTAAAGAAAGTGGAGGATCCAGTTTCAACACTGTATTTTCAAAGAAAAAAGATTGCATTCTGTATTTTCGGAAAAAAAAGAAAGAAAGAAAAAAAAAAAAAAAAAAAAAAAATCTTGACTTGCTGGAGTGAAATTCAACTCGATTCCAGTGAATTTTCCCTTATCCTTTGAGCCAGAATTGAACCTCGCGAAACGAGTGGAATTCACTCAGTTTTTAAAGTGAAATAATTCACTTTGCGCTAGACCGACTGTTCCCTTGATTCGAGTGACTTAGATGATCACTCTCAGTGAGTGGATTTGCACTCAATATCGAGTATTCCCTGCATCCATTTAGAGGGAAATAGTTTCCAACCTCTAATATAAATTGTGAAAATGATATTTCTGATTATTGGGAACATACATTACCTTAAAAGAAGAAACTATAACCTTGTGGAAGAATTGTGAATTTCAACTGACAATATATAACATAAAAATGATGATACTTGTCTCTTAAATTATCATATTGTGACCTAAGGAACAACAAGGGGATAAATACATACACTATGGAGGTTAGAGGTTATAATATTCACTTTGAATAGTTCTCTAAATAAAGCTCTGGAGAGGTCCAGCATGTCTCGCTGAAATGGCAACCTATTAAATAAGTTGTCTTAATAAATTTAAAAAAACAAAACAAAACAAAAACAAACAACAAATTGTTCTCAGTCCACCAGGCCATTCTTCTCACCTAATGATGTAAGACAGGATCACTCGGAAATCAATCATTACATTTCTTGACGGTGTTACAAGACATTGTTGTGACATTTAGGTAATTTTTATAGGAATTGGTTATGCTAAACATGTGCTCTCAATAGTATAATCCATTATTATATTTTTGATCTAACTAGAGAGTATGTGTGTGCATACACTCTCTAGATATTTAGCACTTACTTTTATCTTCTTATTTACTGCAGTTTTTTGTTTTATTTCTACACATCTTTAAGAATATAAGTAAGCAAATTCTTATAGTTTATATTTTTATACATTACATAAAATTGGAAAAAGTAATAGATGAAAATGATCATTACTCATAAGTAGGGAGCGAATTTTATGCCTTAAAAATGTTGATATATGCTTTTAAAAATATTCATTTATTACCTAAAATTTCAGAAATATGCACTTTTATATACAATAACAATATATAATTTCCTGTATAGATCTTTCTCGATAAAATTTAGGAAAAGCTTCGAATGAGAAGATATACTTTTCTACAAACATATTATAAGTTAGCTTACTTCGCAGGAGAAATAATTGAAGTAAACATGCACATTAATGAAGTTCACTGTATGTCTTGTTTCATTTTTGCTGTCTGGTTTAAAAAATATGATATGAAGAAATATCCTGCATTTGCACAAGTATTTTCTCATCTCTAGAAAAAAAACAACTTCAAAATGTAAGAAGTTCTTTCTAATCAATGAATGCTCACAAATAAATAGATTCTATGAAAACATGAAATATTTCACAGATAAGTGTCTATTTTAATGAAATATGCAAAATATGCTCCTATAATTACAGGAATATGCTCTAACATATTAATCTACCTAGCATCCAACCAAATGTCAAGGAATTTCACTTGGCTATGCCCTGGAGCAATGGACACAAATATGTAAAATCATAGAAATGTACTCCGCACTCATAGGTTTCTTAAAACTTGAAGTAATTGCATAAAAGTAATGAAATTTTTTATTCAGTTACACAGTAAATAAAGAAGACTCCAAAGCTTATAAATTTTCCAAACTTCTGAACATTAAGCTAAATAGTACATTTATCAAGAACATCTGCACTGATATTGAATAAAACATTATATTACATGCTGCTTAATTAGCATTAATATCATACTAATGCAACACATGCCTGTGAATTAAGTTGATCCCAACAGTATTACACAGAATTATATATTCTCTTATTTTATTTAGCCAAGTGAAACATAATGAAACATGTTTAACTATAACATTGTATTACTTAAAACAATACTTAAACAAAATTGTGAACACCCGAACGTAATTGGAAAAACAAAATATAATATACAACAGTGTCCTCAAATAATAATAATAATAATAATAATAATAATAATAATAATAATAATAATAATGATAATAATAATAATAATAATAATAATAATAATAATAATAATAATAATATTTTTTTGGCCTGGGGATGGTGTGAAAAATCTCTACCAGACACCTAGAGAGCCGTGTGGCCGTTTCCCTAGGTAGTGTGAGGCTCGCACCCACTAAAAAACACAAACCCCGTTTCTTCTTGGCCTTGTCCACTCCGGTATCGCTTCTTCAGCATTTCATCAGAGTGGGGCCGTGTTCTTGGCCTATAGGCTTCTCTTCTGTCTTTTGTAGTTTGTCAAGCGTATTTTGTCTTGTGTCGTCGGTTTTGTTTGGTGGGTCTAGTTTGTTCTACGGCTAGTCGTGTTGTGCACTGTTTTCTCGTCGTTTTTCTTCTGTCTCAAGATTCGTGTCACGTAGTCTGCGATCGTGATCCAATTTTCGCGGCTGTTTAACATCTTGTCCACCACGTTGTCTGGATTGATGTCTCCTAGCTTTGTTTGTACCTCGTGCTTTAGTACGTGCCATCTCTCGCATTCGAAGAATGTGTGCTGGGCATCGTCCTTAGCGTGGCCGCAGTACGTGCAGTCTGGTCTGTTCACTTTAGCCATCCGGTGTAGGTAGGCTTGGAAGTGTCCATGTCCCGTGAGAAATTGGGTGAGATGAAAATCTGTTTCGCCGTGTTTGCGTGTTGTCCAGGGCTCAACTTTGGGAATGAGTCTGGCTGTCCACCTGCCTTTGTCTTCGTTCTCCCATCTTCTCTGCCACTGTCGAAGAGTGCGTTTCCTTGCCTTTCTTCGGGCGTCTGTCGGGTTTGCCAGAGGTTTCTTGTCATATAGCTCCTTTCGTTCTTGTGCCAGTAGATCGATTGGGATTACTCCCGCGACCACAAAACTAGCGGCATCCGAAACTGTCCTATACGCACTTGTTATTCTCAGGGCTCCTCTTCTCTGCATGGATGTCAGTTGTTTGGAGTACCTTTCGTGCCTCAGCGCGTTGGCCCAGATCTCTGCGCCGTATAGCATGATGGATTGTGCTATGGAGAGCAGGGTTCGGCGCTTATTGGGCTTTGGGCCCTTTGTGTTGGCCATAAGTCTCTTCAGGGCTGCTACAATCTTTGCGGCCTTTTGTGATGCGTTCTTTATGTGTTCCCAGTAGGTGAGTTTGCGGTCCAGTGTCAGCCCGAGGTATTTAACACTTTTTGCCGCTTGGATACTGTGCCCTTGTATTTCCATACTCACCACAGGGTCCAGTCGACGCTTTGTCAAAAGGGTTATCTCCGTTTTGTTTACGGCCAATTCTAGTTTGTGGTCTGTCATCCATGTCTGTATTCGTCTCATCGTCTGGTTCAGTTTTATTTGTAGGCCCTCTAGCGTGCGTGCAGTGATGATTGCTGCAAGGTCGTCCGCGTATCCTACAAGGAAGATGCCATCGGGCATTGTCAGCTTGAGAATGGCGTCATAGCATTCCAGAGGTCTGGTCCTAGGATGGATCCTTGCGCCGCTCCTGCTGTCGCTTGCTTTTCTGTCCGTCCTCTGTGTCGTAGATTAGAAGTCTGTCTGTCAGGTAGCTGCTCAGGATGCGCAGTAGGTACGTCGGTACATCAAAGTTTCCCAGAGCCTCCATGATATCGTCCCAGCGCTCAGAGTTGAATGCATTGCGCACATCCAGAGTGACGACCATGTACAGCGGTCTGGACTAGTGGTTGCCCTCTTCCGTTTTGGCTGCCGCGTCTGTTATTTTCCTTATGGCGTCCAAGGTTGATTTTCCTTTTGAGAAGCCGTACTGCATGTCTGATAGGCCTCCTGCCTTGTCGATTGCAGACTGGATGCGGGGTTTCAGGAGCTTCTCGAGGAGTTTGCCCGTTGTGTCGAGCATGCACAGTGGTCTGTAGGATGTAGGAGAGTTTTCCTGTCCTTTGCCCTTGCTGATTAGTACAAGCCTTGCCTTCTTCCATCTTGAACAGAACTTGCCCTCCTTTAGGCACGCATTGTACAAATTCAGCAAGAGATGTGGGTGGGAGTTTGCCAGGATCTTCAGCGCCTCAGCTGGTATTCCGTCTGGCCCGGGAGCCTTTCTGTTTTGTAGGGAGCTTGCCGCTGTTTGGAGTTCTTCCTTCGAGAAGAGGGGGATATCGCTCTTGTTTATTCGGAACTCTCTGTTTATTTTTGCCGGGTGCGTTGGGAATAGTGCGTTCACTATGTTGTCCATGGTGGCTGTGTCCATGGTCTCCGGCGAAGGGCCAGCACCTAGTTTCTTGGTGACTAGTTTGTATCCTAGTCCCCAAGGGTCTTTATCCACGTCCTGCAGTAGCTCCTCCCATTTTGCGGCTTTGCTTTCAGCGATGGCTTTTCTTAGTTTTTTCTTCGCCTGCTTGTATGCCCCGGTCTTTTCGTTTGCCTTGGCGTTCTTCTTGGCGCGCTGGACTTGGCGTTTGAGACGAAGGCATTCCCTCCTCAGATCTGCTATCTCCTCATTCCACCAATACACGGGCCTTCGGTTGGGGAGGTTTGCTTTGCGTGGCATCGAGGCGTTACACGCTTGTATGATCACCTCGATCGTTCTGTCCACTAGCTTGTCCAAGTTGCTGTCGTCCGTTTGGTTGGCCACTTCTTCGAGTGCGTCTTTTGTCTTGTCGATTTCCGTTTTAAATGTTGTCTCGTCCATTTTGTCGGTGTTCCAAATTTTGCATGTCGTGCGGTATTTCCGGGTGCTGCTTGCCGCGAGCGAGAACGTTATGTATTGATGGTCACTTCCGGTGTAGTCGTCGATGACTCTCCAATCTTTGATTTTGGCGGACAGTTTTTCTGTCGCCAGTGAGATGTCTGGGATGGTCCCTGCGCAGCCTGGTCTCGTAAATGTCGCTTTGTTGCCCGTGTTCAGAATGATTAGGTTCCGTCGCGCTGCCATTTCGAGGATGAGTCTCCCTCTGGTGTTTGTGTAGGGCATTCCCCACTCAAGGGCCTTGCCGTTGAAATCTCCGGCGACTAGGACTTCGCCTTGCATGTACAGTAAGGTATCTTCAAGGTGGTGAAGATTCTTTTCGAAGTCTTTGATCCATTGGTTTGGGGTGAAGTAGCAGCTGACGAAAGTGATACCTCTGCATCTTATCCAAGCGTAGCCTGCTCCGGCTCCCTGCCCTTCCACGATCGTGCTGCGTGGTTCAGGTCTCCAAATTGCTGCGGTGCCCAGAGTGTCGGTTGTCCATTGTCGCTTGTCCATGTTGTTGTACTGTTCACTGATCAGCACGATGTCGACGTTTTTCTCGAAGGCAATTTGCCGGAGGAGGTCATTTGCCGCCTTGCTTCGGTTTAAATTCGCCTGTAGAACCCGCACCATTTATTCCTCGAATCACCCTTTGTCTTCTTTAAGGCGTCCCTGAATGCTGCGCAGGCTCCGGAACCTGTGCGATGCGAGTGGCTTGGGTTTGCCTGGCTTGCGCACAGTATGCATTTCGCTGCAGCATTGCAGTCTGCTGCTTTGTGACCTTTTTCGCCACATCTATAACAGATGCCTTCTCTGTTGGGCCCCGTGCATTCTCGGGCGAAATGGCCATATCCCAGGCATCGATAGCAGCGAGTAACCGTCAGCCGTTGTTGCATGCTGCAGATGATCCATCCCACTTTGATCTTTCCAGCCTTTAGGAGAGTTTTGGCATCGCTCTCATCAAGTTCCACAACAGCATACTTCTGCTGTTTGGTATTAGCCTTCGAAAGGGAGACAAGAGCTTCCCTTTTCAGCTGCGGGATCGCCTGTCTTACTGCGTTCTCCACCTCTTCTTTTGTTGTGAGTACGTCTAGGTCCCGAATTTCGAGGGTGATTCTCGGCACGCCACTCCTCACCGATCCAGTTTCTCCAAGTGCGACCGTCAGCGCTTCTCTAAAATCCTTCCCGTTTTGAGCATCTTTGCCCAATTCGATGACAACATCGCCCGATCGGGTTTTTCGGATTGCCCGAATCTCGGTTTGCGTGTCCTCCGGGTTAACTTTCTCTTTCAGCTGTGAGACCACTTCGGCGTATTGCACTCCCTCAGCCGGTTTGACAATTACCACTTCAGGGTGGTTCTTGCCTCCCTTTCTCCTGGTTTGGTCGCGGTTTTTTGTCTTATTTTCGGGCACCATCTTTCCGTTGTTACCCTGAGAGGGCCCTTTCGTCTTCTTTTTCTTCTGGATCAGAATCCAGTCTCCCTTCTCTTGTCCCTCAGTTTCCTGAGGAACATCGTCTGCGGCTTCATTAGCGGTCATCTGGGGAACCACGGCGGTTTCAGCGCCACGAGAGTCTCCTGTGTGGGCGTGGGCACCGCGTTGAGCATTTTCCCTATGGCTTCTCAGCTCTAATGTGCTCTCAAGCATATCTTCCAGTTGTAGTAGGCCGTTTTTAATCAGCATCGCGGTATTTTTGGATACGGCGTCCTGCATGATTTTAACCAGCTTCTGCATATTTAAGAGGGCCTCCTCCTCTTTACTTCGCTGCTCTAGCGTGAACTGGGACGGCGATGAGTCTCTCGAGTTTCGTTCCCCCACGCTCCGGTTCGTATTGCCCGCCGCGGCATGTGCGCTCTCGCGCTCGTTCCCATTCTGGCCGCTGGGCAGCGCTGCGCGCGCTTCATCCATTGCGGGTTCACCGCTAGTTGCCGGCATCGTCACGGAGAAGACAAATACAAAATGGCGGTCTGAAGGACCGCTTCAAGGTCTGCCCCAAGGACGTGGCGTATCCACGCGATATTACATCTGCGGTGTGACGCCGGAGCCCACGTTTATTTCTGCTGAATCTATGCGCTAAATGTGATTGTGTCCCACATACCTTGCATTAATTTTTGAGGTTGCACCATGAAATATCTTCGAAAATTGCAGGAACACACGCCGACACAAGTACACAGCACTAACCAGTTCTACCAACCATCCAATAATAATAATAATAATAATAATAATAATAATAATAATAATAATAATAATAATAATAAGAGAGATGAAAATGAACATCAAGTTCGTGTTGCGGAAGCCCTTGCACTTCACAAAAAGGAAGAGGAAGATGTCTTTCAAACCAACTGTATGAAGTATGGAGGAATCTGTTGTACCCTAAGACCTACGCTGCGGATAATTATCTTTAAACGAGATACAAAAGGCATCATCAGCAATGTCAACCACATAATAACTGATCAGTTAAAAGATGAAAGCTCACTAGATGACTTGCATACTCTGACATACATTGGAGCAATGACAGTTCTCATTCTTAATGGGCAACACGTCAGTAGTACAAAGCCAGTACGGAAGAAAAATCCCAACACCTCACCATGGGAGCGAAGACTATGTTCCAAGATTGATCAGATTAGAAGAAATATTGGCATACTGACCCAATACACAAAACCGAATGCTTCAGCTAAAGTTAGGTGAGCTGGAGCAATTATCTTGGAGCGCCTGAAGACGCAGGAGGACACTGGACTGGACACGGTACTGGACACTAAAAAACAAAGGCTTTCTGCACTTACGAAGAGATTAAAACGTTACCGGAAAAGTCAGGCACGTCGTAGAGACAACAACCAATTTAGAAACAAGCAAAAGAACTGCTTCAGAAAACTAAGACCCACAGCATCCAGTATAGAAGCAGACGGAGACATCACACTCAAAGCTGAGGACGCTTTCAGTTTCTGGCAAAACGTGTGGGGTGAATCTGTTGAACACAAAAAGGCAAAATGGCAGAGGACTGAAAAGCAACGTATGACCAGATTGAAAACAATGTTAAACTGGAAAATCAATGAAGAAGATGTGAAAATAACCCTGGCAAAAACATTGAACTGAAAGGCACCTGGACCCGACGGATTGCAAACTTTCTGGATAAAGAAATTGACCGCAATCCACAAACATCTTACCAAGTGTTACACAGTATTGTGTATAGGAAAATCCGCAGACGATGCCTCCGTTCATGACAGAAGGGATCACCTACCTACTCCTCAAAGAGAACACAGAGCTGATCCAGCAAATTATCGCCCTATCACATGTCTCCCAACACTGTACAAGCTGCTTACATCCATAATAAGCAGCAAAATATACCAACATCTAGATACCAACAAATACTGGATGAAGAACGAAAGGGATACCATAAGGGATCACGAGGATGCAAGGAACAACTGATAGTAGATTCCATCATTACCAATTCTGTAAAACAGAGAAAGGGATCATTGTATACCGCATACATAGACTATCAGAAAGCATGTGACAGTGCCCCACAGACGTGGCTGAGTGAAGTGTTGGAAATCTATTGTGTTGAGAATCATGTGAAGGGATTCCTGAGATATGCAATGGATCACTGGAGTACTAACTTGCAACTGAGTACTGGCAAAAAGGACGTTCAAGCTGGGAATATTAAAATCAAGTGAGGTATCTTCCAAGGTGACGCTCTCAGTCCTTTGTGGTTTTATCTTGCTGTGAAACCACTAACATCAATGCTAAATAGGCAGAAGAAGGGATTTAAGCTGGAACAATCAGGAGCACAAGTAAGTCACCTTTTTTATATGGATGACTTGAAATTGTATGCTGAAAACCAAAGTCATCTTCACAGCCTCCTAGATTGTGTAGGAAAATTCAATAATGACGTTAACATGAAACTTGGCCTCGACAAGTGCAGAATTAGCTGTATGAGTAAAGGAGAATGGGTTGAACATCCTGGATATGAAGTAAATAAAGTGCAAGGCACCATCAAAGGAATGACCGAGGAAGAGAATTACGATTATCTCGGATATTTGCAGTCTAAAGGCATAGAAGACAAACTTGCCAAGGAAATGGTGGGTAATAACTACATCCAGAGGGTGTGCGCCATCTTGAAGACAGTTGAGTGCACGCAACACAGCGAAAGCAATCAACATATATGCAGCCTCAGTACTCGCTTATTGCTTTGGAATACTAAAATGGACTGAAGAACCTTGACATAAAAACAAGGATTATAAACCAAGAGCACACCATCCACACAGTTCAATTGAAAGGTTCCATATGCCCCAGACAGATGGCGGCAGAGGTATTCCAAGTGTCGACCAGGCATTATAAGCAAGTAAAATATCTTAGAGACTACTTCCTCCAGAAGGCAAAATCCAGTGAGCGGATGACTGTAATTATAAAGGCAGATCACAGCGCCACTCCTCTTAGAAGTAAAGCCCTCTACGGCCGTTACAGAAACACATGAGAAAACACTGAAATAAATCTACAAGCTTCATTGGCTTACCTGCAAACTGGCAACCTGTTTGCGGAAACGGAAGGCTTCATAATTGTGATTCAAGATCAGGTAATCGCAACGAGAGCTTACTGCAAGTACATCATGCGTGAAAACATACAAAATGCCAACTGCAGAATGTGTGGCCAAAAAGAGGAAGGGATCGATCACATTTCTGGATGCTCTGTTTTAGCGCCAAAACAATATCTTGACAGGCATAATCGTGTGGCCAAGATAATGCACCAGGCTCTCAGGCTAAAGTATTTTGGAGATGAGAAGCAGGCGCCATACTACTCTTATGAACCGCCACCCATAAGGGAGAATGAGAACTGCAAACTTTACTGGAACCGCCCAATACTAACAGATAAACAAATTCCGAACAACATCCCGGATATTGTATTGGTTTTAAAGGCTGAAAGGAAAACCTTTATCATTAATATTGCAGTCCCTGTACCAGCCAATCTGAAGAAAACACACACGTAAAAATTAACAAATACCTGCCATTGGCAGATGAAATCAAATCAATGTGGGGTATGGCAAAAGTCATAGTGGTACCAGTTGTTATTGGCGCTACAGGTGAAATCCCCAACACACTGAACAGCAGTATTGACATCTTAGATTTGCACTGTGATGTGTACATTTCCATTCAGAAGTCCGTGATCTTGGACACCTGCAGTGTTCGAAGAATACTGGAAGAGGAGATGGGCTAGATGTCAAACAGAAATCTTACGTCCTTTGGCTACACAGTCCCGGAGTAAGATGTTGGCCTCCATTGGAGTGAAATAAGAGTAATAATAATAATAATAATAACAATAATAATAATAATAACAATAACAATAATGTCTTTATTGCTGGCGAGGCTCAGGCCGTAAGGCCTGCTCTTCCGCCTAACCATTTAAGTATTTACATTTACATAATTACGATTGAGGCGTTCGGGCGGAGATAGTGATAACTGACATTTCACATTACTTACGAAATTGCAACGATCGTATTAGTGGAAGTGTGCTATACATATCTAATGAAACATAAATTATGAATATTTTCATTGTCAATTTTCTAGATTCTAAAACGAATATGATATAAAGAGTGCCCATGTTTCTTATTTAAGAGAGCCACGGTAAGTCGATAATTTTAGTTTTGTAAAATGTCAGAAATTCTCGAATACTCAATTGTGAACAAATTTAAAGAAAAAGGAGGGCATATTTTACATTTATATCTGGGATGCAAAAGTAGGGACCATCCAGGCATACGCCTTAAGCGATTGAGAACCCAGAAAACCTCAATCAGGATGGCGGCTTAGGGCCGTAACACCAGAAAATGAGAAGAAAATACGAAGATTAAAGGAAAAGTGTCAAGACAGAAGGAAAGTAGAGGGAGTTAAGAATGAATTAGGAAAACTGGGGAAGTTGGGGAGGGGAAAATATAACATGAATATAACATTTTTGATGTAAATGGATGCAGTTTTCCTAGTTGAACGCAGTTGGCTGAAGTCTGGAGGAAAATCTGTTACAGAGAAAGAACCAGAAACAGAAAGTAGGCAGATGAAAAAGATATATACTGTGTAACAAGAAAATGCATGAAAATCTTATCTGAAATGTAATATACTTGCTTTAGGGCATTGAATTAGGCAGGAAGATATGTCGGTAGGGCTTTCAGAGATAGGGAGGGAAAAGTACAAAAGTAGAGCTTGACGTCTTGAAATGGAATCGAATTTGATCAGTGATAAAAGCGTAACATGTTTAATGAGGGAGTGAAAGTGGGAATAGGAGCTTGTGTTATTTAGTTATTTGTTTTAATCCAATCACTGAGTTGAGTTTTAAGTATCCTGAAACAACTAATTTGTTTTAAATGTGTGGGTAGTGAGTTCCATATTCTAATTACAGTGACAGTAAATGACTTACTGTATTATGCCGAGGTATGCATAGCAATCGCGAGGAACGTGATCGTTCCAGCCTCAGCATTTTAAAGTTGTGCAATAAGTGTGTTTGATAGTTATTATTCAAATTTTATGGAGAAGGAGAAGGCAATGTAAAGTTCTCCTTTTTTCGATTGAGAGAATTTTTGTTTGACCGTAAAATTCTGATACGTGATCGTATCTCCTAAGATCGAATATGAAACGGATGCATGCATTTTGTGCTAATTGTAATTTGCGTTGTTGCTTGATATTGAAGTCCGTAAGCAGGAAATCGCAATAATCAAAATGAGGCATTATGAGTGAATTTACTAGGCTTATGCGGGTGTTAATAGGTAGTAGTTCTCTGACGCGTTTTAAGGAATGCAGGCCTGAGAAGACTTTTTGGCAAATCTTACCTACTTGTGTGGTCCAGCTAAGTGTGTTGTCTATATGTATTCCTAAGTTCTTTACATCGCTATACCAGGGAACAGGAGAGTTACCTATGCTAATTTCCGGTAGGGGTGATTTCTCCAACTTGTTTAAAGCGAGAGCCTATCACTAAGCTTTGCGACTTCATTGGATTTAATACGAGGCCAAGGGCTCCTGCCCATTTATTGAGAGAATTTAAATCATCGTTTATTTTCTGGACTAACAAGTTTAACTCCGATGGGTATCCACTTATGTAGATCTGAAGGTCGTCGGCGTACATTTTGTGTTCACAGTAACTGAGGCATTGCCCTACGTCATTTACATAAATTAAAAATGCCAAGGGGCCTAGAACTGTTCCCTGCGTAATACCACGGGAAGCTTTAACGGCAGTGGATTGTTTTTCATCAGATACAACGGTTTGTTGTCGATTTGAAAGATACTGAGAAAACCAGCGTATTGTGGGTTTAGCGAAACCCAATATTTTCATTTTTTCAAGCAGAATTTCGTGATCACCCGAGTCAAATGCTTTACTAAAATCTAGGAGAACAAGTATTGTTAGTTTGCCTTTGTCAATGGAGGTTGTAGCATCCTCAATATTATGTAAGAAAACAGTTCTTGTGTTTCTGCCTGATCGGAAGCCGTATTGTTGATCACTTATGAGACTTTTGTTTTCAAGATAACCTAGAATTTGCCGTCGCGCAACTTTTTCTAGAACTTTTGAGATTGTAGGTAGAATACTTATATGTCTATTCTAGAGGATTTGTGGAAGTTTTAGGAAGAGGATGGACAAGTGCGGTTTTCCAAGAGTTTGGATACGCTCCACTTACTAGAGAAAAATGTATTATGTCAGTTACAATGGGGAATGTAATAAATTATATTCCCCATTGTAACTGACATAATAAATTTTTATGTCAGTGAGTTTTAGTAATTTGGCATTGATGTTATCTGTCCCTGAGGCGTTTGATTTGAGACTCTGAATGGTTTTAAAAATGTCATAATGATTTGTAGATGCGAAAAAGAATTCTTCCTGAGTGTGTTCCGAAACGGATCGTAAGATTGAGAGAGTTTTGTTTTTTGAGAAATAGTCGAAGTGAGGAGCCATGCTAGCAAAACGCTGGTCAAGGGTGTCAAAGAATGCATCAATTTGCGTTGGGGTTCGTGATTTGCCTAAAACTAAAGTGCGCAGCGATTTCCATTCCATTTTGAGTCTCTGTTCGTGCCAAGTGTATTATTTTACATGGTTCCTGGAGCGGGACATAAATTATAAATAATACTCAACAGCTCATGATGTTCAGTCCGTGTATTCTGCATGTAACGACTTCATACTGGCAACACATGCCTCTGACGACATCTCATGATAGCGCCACTAGGCAGCGCTAATAGTACACCAAGAATCTATATATTTAAAAAAATAAGGTATTCTGCCATGGCTTCGTTTAGAGCTTCTGCTGAACCGATTGTTGTACTTTTTCCTTTAAATGAAAGAATATGATCCCTAGATGTGTTATCAGATTTTTTTGTGTTGTTTCACCAACATTTGCGGTGTAAATTAATTAATTGAATCATTGTTTAATAGTACGCTTATCAATAGTCAATTGTCGATAGATGCGAGTCCACGCTGCTTCATGGTGCACTGCTTGATGTTTTGTTTTGATTGTTGAGATTTGTTTACAATTCGTCAAGGTTTTGTTTCAGTGTAATAATTGCATTGTGGTGTTGACAGTTTGCATGTATTTGCTTCTGTGGTGAATTTTGTACAGAACATTCGGACAGTGGGTTTTGCTCGGTTGTACTTAAGTCGTGAAGTTGTTTATAGGTTAGGCCGAATTCCGAATCATGGTCCACGAGAAATTGTGCAAACGAGTTTACTCTGTGTTGCTTAAATGGGAAAATAAGTATATCTTCGAGCAATATGTTAGAAGAAATCAAACAGTTGTTTATAGGAGATGATGACACATCAACAAAATTTTAGAATTAATATCCTTCATTATAATAGTACTATATCTTTTGTTCCGATATTACATTGCCCCCTGGTCATGGTCCATACGTGTTCAAAATTTTGGGAACTCCACATCACAGAATATCTCCGTTATACCCTGAAGATCCAAACAATGCAACATAATTGTGAACATTAGTCTGGGTACGGTATTTTACATTTATCTCAGATCTCACCGTCAAATTTTGGCGGGTTCTCACTAGTACTATGATAATATTTAATTTTAGCTTTCCTAGATTTCTCAGTTTCTTGTATGCATCTCTGTCAAGTTCGCCCTTTGTGTTACGAAATTCATTAAAGGCGGCATCTCTCTGTTTCATTAACGCACGTATTTCATCCGTTAACCAGGGAGCGGGGGGCCGTGTCGCGCGAGCTTTTCTCATTGGAATGTGCCTATCAAGAAGTTCCGTCAGTAAGCGCGTGAAGGTATTTACTTTTCTGTCTATACAATTTTCTTCATTGATAAGGTACACATTAACCGTCGGAGGTAAATGCTTCCGAATTGAAGGTCACGGTACTTAAACATTTTGGGCGTATATTTCGGGCATTTCATGCGATATGGTAGGTATATAAGGTCGTGTTTAGATATCCCGAGAACTGATATCTGTCCATGGTGATTTACTTTCTCGTGATTTGATGCGATCATATGGTCAATCCATGTGTCTGTGCCGACAGTGTGATGAGTAGGATTTAGCGGCAGAATCATACGGTTCATTTCGCAAAAAAAGCGCTTGAAATTCTCGGCAAGTGGTAATGGTGTCAGAAGATTGCAATTAAAATCGCCCATCAATATTATGTTTTCATATTTGCACACGCAAGATGCAATTACATTGCCCATGGTCTCAATATTTCCTGTTTTCGGTGGGCAGTACACTACCGCTAAGGCGCATTTTTTGCCAAAGATCGAGACTTCGATGAAGAGGTATTCATTACACTGATTGACTTCGTCTGTTGAAGATACGATATATTTACAAGCAAGATCATCTCGAATATAAATACCGACTCCTCCACCTCGTGATGCGACACTTGGATTCCTGTCGGTTCTCAGAAAACGGTAAACAGGAAGTGAAACAAGAGACGTGTTAAGGGACGCCTTCAACCACGTTTCGCTAACAAGGAGTACATGAAAATGGTGTAGTGAAACTAGCGCTCTTACTTCATCGATATGGCAATAGAGGGACTGTGCATTTATGTGGCCTACAAAAAATGATCGCGAATGGGGCGTTAAAATTTGATTATAGGAACTATCGGCGTCTAGTAACGGTTACGTATGTAGTTCTTGCGCAGAAGGGTGAGGTAGGTTTGAAATCTTGTTACGTGATCTAGTGACGACTGACGTGATCTAGTGACGTCATGCCTTGTGAAAGGGCTGTTAAGAAAGACTAAAAATAATGAAAAGAAGGAAATGGTCTTGGAAATACCAAGAGTGCGTTTAGCTGTGGTTAGAGGGGGTGGGTTGCAGGGGAGGGCGCTCCTGCGCTAAGCGGCTACAGCTTGCAGCTCGGCCTTTGTCTGCACGCGGGCGCGGCCACTACCCGTTTGGATGATAATACTTTCGTCATCTGTCCACACGTTCCTCAGACCGAAGCGAGTAATAGCTTCAAAGTACTCAAATTTTCAAAAAAATTGTTTATGACCTTATTTCAAAATCCATGGTTAAGAACAGATTTCATTAAGGAAAAAATCGGTCTTTATAATTATAGTTGTAGGAAGATGTCGAAAAATGTGGAACATTTGCAATTTTGGAAAAATCAGGGTTTTCAACGAACATGAGACCTATTCTCTGAAACGGCCTTCACGCCACCCGCCCACAACATTTAATAAAAAACAATGGAGCTATTTCTTTGAAAATTTTGAAAATGTCCCAGGGGCTTCATGTAAACAACCCCCAAATTTAAAGTATCGGTTTCAAATTTAAGGGGCAGCGACATTGCCAGATCGATTAAGGAATATCAATTTTCAAGTAAGTTGGCTGCTACCCGTTTACCCGCTAGCGTTTTTCACTCTCAGACGGACGGACTTTTTGCCGTCAACCGAGATTTCGGTATCAAGAACCCACAAAACATGGATTCTGGCTACACCACGTATTAGAGGATTTCTTTTTTAATTTAGCAACTGGATTTATTGACTTTTTCGTTACCTGGGCCTGGCAGTAAGGGGTTTTCTGCCGAAAATTCGCAGATTTTTCCCGCAGCATTACATAACTTTCTCTCTACTGGGTAAGTCATAGAAGGTAAAAATATGTTAGTATGTGCGAAAAAGAACCTGGAAAATTTATATTCTCAAACCTGGAAAACTGGGGAAAAACCTTGAATTCCAAAACTCCAGATCGTTGGTCACCCTGTCAAAGCCATTTTCTCAAAAATGACTCCAAATTTTCCTATAGATAGTGCTAATTGCATTGTTTAATATGACGTAAATTTAATGTTGGTATAAGGTAATGGGGGTAACGTTGCCACATCGTCATTTCTTTTAACGTTCTACTTTGTTGCATCAATCTTCACAATAATTTTTTTGACAATTCAATCCTTCACAATAGTATGTTTCTTCAAAATATTGATGTCACAGCTTCCATAATTTGAAAGTTTGTATTATTTTTTAAAAATTAAGCAAAGTGGCAATGTTACCTTGTCAAACATTTCCACCTCTATTTATTTCCAAGTCTGGCAATGTTTAAATGTGCATGTGATGGATAGGTGAAATATAAATGTGCATCACAACAAATTTTATGATTATTAGTAAATGGGGATAAATACTGCTTTGAGAACTTAGTCTAAAATAAATTGTATGAACTGTTTTACATTGTGATAAAATGCGATAGAAATGGTGCTTTTTCCTTTTTATATTTGATCTGGGAAGCTCTGCAACAATATCATATTTTGGCATAACACACTCATCCATGTCATTTAAAGTGGACCTGCCAATTCCATACAGTTCAGTAGCTCTTTTTCCTACTTAATTTACTACTATTTACATATTCCATTGCTTGATGCATTTTAACTTCATCAGAGGTTTGTAAACCTTAGATATTGGAATATTTATTTGTCTACTTGGCATTCTCTCTAAAACCAATTCAAAGTGAATTAATGATGTGATTCTCAAAGTTACAATGCAAAAATGGTGACAACGAAAAAGTAATGTATTAAATATAATTAATCTGTGCTTACAATTTATAAGTCATATATTTAAGAAATTATGTATAAACTCACAAATGTCAATTGTTTAAATGTAAGAATTTCTTCTTAAAGGATATAAATATGAGAAAAACAAGATGGCCAGTATGGCAATGTTACCCTGTAAGTGGTATATGCTATTAATACATTTTGTCTTGTTTATAATGAATAATTATTAAGTCACAACATAGCATGCCTAGGATCTGACATATTTACTTATCTATTGTAATGATGCCGTCATGCAAAAAGAAACATTATAAACAGTTATTTACTAATGTTGCCATGGGAGGAGAGCGCCGTCAAATGTTTTTGAAGCATGACGAGCGGCGAGAAATCGCATTTAGAAATTGAAAGAATATTCGTGTACGAGTCAAAAGAATACAACAATATATGGACATTTCGGAAATGATACGAATTTCTAAAAACATTTTGTTGTGTATAATTAGTAGAGGGGAATTGGAAATGGAAAGGAGAACCGTCGGTGTATAATTAGTAGAGGGGAATTGGAAATGGAAAGGAGAACCGTCGAACAGCGTAAGGAGAACCGTCGACTGTTTTTTTTTAAGAAGCGCTTCGAAAAAGTCGAGTTGTCGGAGGATGATTAGCCGTGGTAAGGCACGGACGGAGACGCATGGTAGGCGCCGTGATTTCTAATATACCGTTTTGTCAGAGGCATAGTGCTAAGTTATTCGTGAAGAAAATGGATGGAATTGGAATGTGTGGTCCCAAGAAGGTTTGTGGAAACTGATGGGGCCGTGAGTGTACAGCAGCAGCTACTCCAAAAAGGGAAGTGATAAAGCTTTTTGACATTTTCTTTGTTTTTGTGTAGCAAGACCTAGTTTAAAATACATTGAAGGACAAAAATTGTGAGATTGTGGTTGGAAGCAACGCTAAATGGATCCAATGATGAGTAATAGTATAGTAAATTTCGGAAGATGCACCAATAATAAATTAAAGAAAGTAATTCAAAATATTTAGTATTAATTAGCAGTGTCGTTAACTAAAAAAAATATTTGTGATTGTTGTATTTTTCTTTGGCTAAAGTAATCAATCAATCACAAGGAAATAAACGCAGTTGTCGTTATTCAATTATGGAAACAAATTTCAGATTTTTATTTTTAATTAATGAGAATTAGTCCCTACAATAATAATAGTGTTATTTACGGTTTCCCGTATGGGCCGGTTCTGCGTACCCACGGATATAAATTCGTTGATGTGGCTTCGTATTATTACGACGAGCTAGTAAAACAGGATAATGGTATCCAATATCTTGGGAGAGATTGATGGAAATATAATATTGTTATTGTGATAGGAGGTAAGGATAATAGGAACCATGACACTATGTCGTTTATTTCAACTCAGTTAACCCAAAATTAACGCAGTTTCGATTACGAGATTTGTCTGCGACACAAGACACCATACATATTTACGGACATTTTAGGTTGCAATTGTAACCCAATGCAACAAACGATTGCATATAATGTTTCTAAGAGAGGTAGGGATGGGAACATAGCCAGCAAATAATTTTACGATACAGACTGTGCTACTTAAATTTTTCGAAGTTGTGGCAATGTTTCAGTGAAACATTCTTTTTTAAAAAAAGGAATAACGTAATGACAGGTTGTCAGGGGTGAAACTGTTTCACCACTGACAACCTGTCATTACCTTATTCCTTTGTTTTTTCAAAAATTACACAAATGTAACTTTTTTAAATATCTCTCACGCCGATAATGGGCACATTTCTATCGTTTTGTATACATTATTACATTTGTGAGTGGAAGTGCTTTAAATAACTACAAATGAAGTTCTTCGAAATCTCAATAGATTCCTGTGAAAAAGGGCTTCAAATTTCGCATTGGCTGCAGTAATGCTTAATCGCCATTTTCTTAAAAATGGCTTAAAAATTTTCAATGAAAATTTCTATTTAGAACGAGATTTTTCCCTTCTTTAATATTCTTGCAGTCATATTTTGGTTCTACTATTAAGAAACCGAAATGTTGAAAAAATGTGAAGAAAATGTACTTTCGGTGACGATAGATGGCAGCTGGCCAGTGAATGGAGCAAGATCTTAAAGCCAGCCCATACCAAGGAAATTAGAAAAAAATGCTATGAGAAAGTGTGTGCCATTTTGTAGCACTCTATTTACTTTCTCGTGTACATTCATACATACGGTGTAATATACGAAGTATAAAGTTATGTAATGCTGCGAATTCGATTTCGAAATTTCAACGGAAATACTCATTTTGGGGTCCCCTGATACGGAAAAAGTGTTTTTTTCAAACTGTCCGTCCGTCTGTCTGTCTGTCTGTGAACCCTCCTAGCATCTAAACCACACGTACGATCTTTTCCAAATTGAAGAAACCTCTATCCATCTGGCTGTAGTTGAAGTTTTGAAATTTTGAAAAACATTCTTTAAAATTTGGGGGTACATTACATGAAGCCCCCTGGACATGTTCAAAAGTTTCTCAAAAATGGCGCAAAATTTTTCCTTTAAATTTCTTGTAAGAATAGAGTAAAATACATTTATAAAGGTGACATAGCTCCGATTTTCATGGTTTACTCTGAATTTTCAAACAATGCAAAAGTTGAATTTTTTTCTGTCTTCCTAAAACTACAAATTTGTAGATAAGAGATTTTTCCTTCAAATGAAATTTGTTGTACATAAATATTCATTAAGGTAATGTAGATTTCTTTGAAAATATTAGTAGTTTTCATGCCATATTGCGTGCAATATTTGCAATTTTAAAAAATTACAAAAACAAGAATTTCTCAAAAACGGCTCATATTTTTTTAAAATTTTTGGTAACGGTAATGCCAAATGTACCCTATACATATGATGACAAATGCAATGTAGCTCTATGCTTTTGTTTTTTCAAAATATTACAAAAATGTAATTTTCTTGACTTGTGTCTCAGATTGGTAATATTTATATTAGAGCTGATTTCTTCACATTATTATATTTACGAGTACATGTGCTTTAAATAAAGTAAAATAAAGTTTTCAAAAACTCAATTGATTTCTGTGAGAAATAGCTTCAAATTTCGCATTTACAGTAATGCTTAATCGCCGTTTTCTTAAAAACGGTTTCAAATCTTTTAATGGAAATTTCTATTTTGCACAAAGTTTTACTCTTCTTTAATATTTGTGAACATAGATTTCACCGCTACTATTAAGAAACCGACAAGTTTAGAAAATGTCAAAAAAATGTTCTTTGGGCGACGATAGATGGCAGCTGGCAAGAGGAAGGGCAACATCATAAAAGCCAGTCCGCACCAAGGAAATTAGAAAACTTGACTGCGAGAAAGTTTGTGCCATTTTGTAGCACCTCTAGTGAACAATGTAACAGTATTTTCTGTAGATACTTCTTTCTAAAGGATCTTGTGATGATGGTTGTCTTGATTGATGTTTTCCACACCACTGAAAGAAATGTGAAAAATCTTCCCATATCTCATTTCCATTTCCTTTCATTTTGGTTTCTGTTAGAATGGCTACCTCAATTTTGTGTGATTTTAAGTCATTTGTTACTTCCAGGTCTTTATTCCTCAGACTTTGGATGTTCCAGCATCCTAAATTTATTATCCATTTCCATTGCCTTTTTCATCATAAAGTTCCTTATTCGTAGGCGTGTTTGGCATATTTTGCAAGTTTGATTTTTTTATGATGAATGGCGAGAAAGTATGTGGTGGTATAGTACCACTTGTTTGAATGTAATTTCTCTGTTCAAAATAGGTCTTATTTGTTTTATATTGTTTGTTTGAAGAGTTAACACGGCAAAGAATCGGAAGTGAAAAAAATTGTACTTTTTATAAACTTATAAGAAATTGCTGTAAAATACAGCTGATAAATGAATAGAATGTATGATGTAAAAGTTTACTGTAATTTTGTTAAAATAATGCAGTATTGAATTTTAATTAAGAGATTCGATCTAGTATTTGTAGAAAACGTATTAAAATGATCTTTCTGTGTGTAGTGCAGGATACCCAGTCCGTTATGTTGGGTGTGTTTGCACTGGCAGGGAAGGAGATGTCAGGCAGATTGAGCGAGCCCTTCTGACCATGTTTGATCATCCACAACAATTGCGACAGTTGGCACTCTTTGAAATTCAGGAAATTGGAGTACGAGTAGTAGATCAGGATACAGGAGAGGTATATTGTCACTATAGTCGAAGTGCATATGTGAATGTGATCATGATTAAAACTTAACAATTAAATGAAAATGTAGATTTAATATTTAGTTGTCATGATTTAGTTGTCATAGTTGGATGTCTGGAGATTATAAACTCTCTTAAATAATATATTTTTTCTAATATACAGAGATTCTTCTAGTTTAAAATGTGTTTCATCTATCATCTTTTCTTTAATGACAACTGGAATTGTGGCATGTGTTAAGATTGTTTTTGTAAATAAGATTTACTTAAAAAGATGAAGAAAAGCTGTAGAAATAATGTTTGCTTAAAGTTGTTGTTGATGTTTTTTATTTACCAGTACGTATTTTTTTGAGTTTGAAATTATTTTTATAGATTTTACTGAGACACTCTTATATGGAAATTTCTTCATGTGGCCGAACTATGAAATTTCCTAATCATTTTGCATATATCGCTGGGTAAGTGACTTCTCCTATTTTGTGACTTTTCTCTTTGCAGCAAGGTACCCTTTAATAATATCATCTTTATCTTCCCAAACCAGGGATGAAAACTGTAGCACTGCCAAGCTGTTCACTTGCTATGCTTTCTACTCGTCAAATGAGGAAGATGTGCAGACTGTTCTGAGAAGTATTGGTAAGTTTTTATTACATTCATGTTACACATTTTCATTTTATTACATTAAATTAACAATTTTTCATTAACTGTGTTGTTTTAAAATTTTCATTTATTCCATAGACCTATATGGGAACTTGCCTAAGATTTTTGCTTCGTATAATATCCCATTAAATCCAGAAAATAAGATTTCGAACAACTAGATTAAAGAGCTAAAAATTTTCCTCTATGATATGTAGTCTATCCATGGATCCATTAATGTTTTATACTAATCCCAGGAGTATGTGGGCGTATCTATTAATACATTTGTTTTTAGCATGTGTTCTTTATCACTTTTGTGCCCAGAGACTAAAAAATATATTGAAATTACTAATGAAAGATTTCAACTTCATCATCATCATCTTCCTTTATGGATTAGGCATATTGCCTGTTCCAGCCTCTTTCCATCTCATTCTTGGCCTTCTAGTGTTTCTCTTTCTTCTCGGTTTGTAATTCAGGGCTTGCTCTGAAAGTCTGTCTTGCGGTACATTTCCAATATGTGTCGCCCATTGCTGTCTGTACTTCTTAATTTTGTCATGTACTATTTCTTTCTGCCCTAATTCTCTAATTTTTTCACTATTTATTTGGTCTCTTAATGTAGTACCCTTTACTCCTCTGAAAAGTCTTATTTCTGCTGATTCAGTCCTCCTAAAGCCGGCCTAGTGGCCAAGATCACTAAGGCAGGAATATCGTAGTGATCTTGGACCGAAGGGTCATGGGTTTGAGTCCTGCCTCAGGCATGGTTGTATTTGTGTTCATCCTTTCACCCCTAATCATCACCATTTCGTTTCATCTTCATAGTTACCATAACGTTAACTCCAAATAGTGGTCGCTAATGACCTAGATGTTGATGTGATCTTAAATAACTAAAAAAAGAACTCCCCCCCCCAAAAAAAAGAACTCCTAAAACCGTCATGTTTATGAATTTTGCTGGTGATCACAATCTCTCTTCCATATGTTTTTTTATTAAGAATTCAACTTACAAAAATATATTTTTAATAATTACGTTACAGAGAAACCTCTCAATTTGGTCACACTGACATTTTTTTTAAACCAAATGTTGACATAATTTGTTTGGTAATTATTACAACAAAAATTCTTAGAAAGAGTATTTTTAATTTTAGTAACTGGAAAATTGATGTAGAGAAGAATATTTAGAAAGTGAATTGCTTGTCATTCAATTGATTTTAGAATCAGGAAATGTAAAATTTGATTATTTACTGCTTTTTGAGAAAAATAATTAAGTATTGAAGATATCATTAGTTTTCAAAAGTCTCATTGTTTTCAATTAAATATGAAATCTTGTTTGTAGAGTTAATTGATGTGTACAGAATGTGAATTGTATTTTAATGTAAGTATGATTTTTTAAATTTTTGTTTTAAGATTTCTTCTTTTGAAGAAGAGTTTGTATGTTTTTTAATAGTTATAAATTGTAGTTGTAAATATTTTAAAGATAATATAAGAATGATGAGGAAATAATATCTGTTGCTGAAGGTAAATTGGAGAAAAATTGTTATAAGATATATTACTTCCTTATTATCTAAGTTTTTATTAAACTTGCTCTGATGTAAACAATTAGATTCAAAATTATATATTCTGTTTTTATTTAGGAATAATTAGTATATTTTTTTAAGAATTATATTGGGGTATGGTGTACTAACCATTTGGAAAGGAAAACTGAGAATGTTTACTCTTTGTATGAGTCAGTGTGGTCAGCTGGTGGTCAGTGAGGAGCCAGTTGTCAACTGGCTGGTTCCTGTCCTTGACAATGTGTAAAGTTGTTGATTTTGATTAGGATTTCCTGTCTTGTAACAAGTCTTCACTGACAATACTTTGCATTCTGTATTTCAGGCCAGGGTTTCCAAAGGACTCACTTTGCAGTGTGAATCTTCTTGTTCTACATGTGTGACTCTACAGAAAAGCTCACAGGCACATTGACTTTATACTAATGGTGCATTAGAGCAAATGCAGGAGTGAAATACTTTGTTACAGGATATAAAGTATACTTAATAGTATTGTTCATGGTACAAAGTTTGTAGTATTCTAGTGTGGTGTGGATGGAACATTTTATTCCATTGCACATCATTATGTGTTTTAATAGCTGTTTTGAATAATATTTATAAAATTTTGTTTTAAATTTTCTACAAGTATAATACCATATTTTAGCTGAAAATAGCTAGGATTAGGATGTGGAGTTGGAATTTGGTGTGTTGTGTTTTGGTGAACACTATTTCATCACAAATAATTGCTAACCGATATAATTGGGAAAATGAAGTATCATCAGAAAAAGGAAGATCAACATACATTTTAAAGAATCGTCCGAATATTATCATAATTATAGCAGATGACATGGGCTGGGGTGATATGGGAGCCAACTGGGCTGAAACAACTGACACACCTAACCTGGATGCCCTGGCCAAAGATGGTTTAAGGTATGTCCTTTTAAAGCAATCAAAATTTTCAGTAGATAGTTTTACATTTTCAAATATTTTAATTTAATTGAGGATGTTTTTGCATAATTTTATTGTTACAATTCAAAGCAGAAAAGGTTTTACTCTAGCACTACTACTTCACAGAGGTGTGTACATGCAAATTTTTGGCTTGGAGTGTTTGAAGTCATTCAAAACTTTATTTATATTTAAATTATTATTATTATTATTATTATTATTATTATTATTATTATTATTATTATTATTATTATAATTCATGTCTAGTCGTTAAGTACCTGGAATTATTTTGCAGGATCTGTTAAAAGCACTGATATAGCCACTTGTATATTCCTATTTAAAAATTGTTATTGTTGGAAAGTGTTAAATGTTGCCTTTATCATTGTTATATTTCAGAATTTTGCCTGAAGCCATAATGCACAAATTCTTGCTTATGCACTTAAGCACATAAAAGTGTTAAAAATTGTCAGTACTTTGATTTTTTTGACAATATTGTTTATACAGTCTATTAGAAAAAATAAAGTATACAGCTTATGGTTATTTATTCCTTGCCATCTATTTCAAATTCATCTCTTTTGTTGTTATTTGAAGTTCATCAACTTAACATAACCTCATTTGGTTACTTGATATGATTTAAAATATGCAAACGAAAAGTTAGTTCATATTTATACCACACTAAAAGACAAACATAATATATAATCACTTTATTTTCTCAATGAAATGGAATTTTTTTTATAAAAGAAAAGAAATATCATATCGTTATAATAAATGTGAAATATCCAAGTGGTGTAGTGTGTGTGATTTTTTATGTGAATAATGAGATATGAAACATATGAAATACTAATTAAAGTACCCGGCATTGCCCGAGCATTTTTTTCAGTAAATTATTAGCCAGAAAGAGCTATTCCATTTATTCATGCCCTGCCTTCTATCTATTCCATTGTATCCCTGCTCCGCTCTTCCCCACGTGGCTAACTCTGTCTTGTCTCCTACTCGTATTTGGAAATTTCTGGTCTACCTTGCTCACTTTCTAAATAAAAAAAGTTGACAGTTTTCTTATTGGAAATCCCAACTCCCAAACATTCCTCACTGTATATCTAAAAATAATAATCAAATCTAAACTTCAAAATAAAATACTTGTAGACTCACTTATAGTATTTTTGTGGAGTTTTGTATATTATATAAATAATTTCAATAAATTGTCGCATTGTAAAACTAACTCTTTTTTATATTTTTATTTTCATAAAGAAAGGTTTAAAATGTATCTCCTGCCAATTCATGACCTTCAAGGGACTTACTGTTTTAAGCGGAGTGTAACATGCCAGAGTTGGTATGCTTGTAGATAGATCTGGAGTAATAGATGGATCATAACGTAATTGATGCATCACAATCATAAAAGTAAATGAAGATATATGCTGAAACATAATTGCCGGTTTTTTTAATTATTTTGAAGATGACAAAATTATATATGTTTAAAGTCTCATATGCTAGTAACATTTTGTTTAAAACTTGTTTATTTAGGTAAATCATCATCATTGCAACAGAAGAACAATACTGATCCACCAACATGTACATTATGTATACACAATAAATTGACAATGTACTGAACTACTTAACAAAACAATATTAGTTTTGTTATTTGATCTTGAGTACTGTATATTATGGATCTTGAAATGTTAATAATAGAAACAAAGAACTTTTTATTTCCTTAGACATAAATATTTTTAGATAAGTTAATTTTTCCCTATTTTTTAAAGTAAAAATGGATGAATTCATTCATTGGGAGCAATTGATATGCAAAACAACAGCAAAAATTAGTCTTAATATGTAAATGATCATTGCTTAATTACATTCCACCTTACAAATCTTCTGCACATATTGAAAAAAGTTCAACAGGGTTGAAACAACCCAAATCATAACAAATGTTTTCCATTTTACCAATTTGAACATGAGAGCTGTGTAAATAGTTAAATTGAGAGTCATAATGAAATGCTGCCACACTTCCTAGAGAATTATTCACATTTCTTGCCTCCTTATTTTCAATGGTGCCAGAGTGTTCTTCAGCAAGTCTCTCTTGCCTCTGAGTAGCCGATTTAGAATTTTTATTTATTTATTTATTTTATTTTACGTCAAAAAAACAGTTAGAAACTGCGTATGACGTGCTATGGGGAAAAGTGAATTGTGTGCACATTTTCAAAATTCTGTGATCCCTACACTAAGTCATATACTACTTAAATTTTGAATTTTTGAAAGGGAGAAAAAAAAACTCCCATGTAATAAAATCTATTTTCAAGGATAAACAAGCAATAAATTTTGAATTTTGAAAGGGAGAAAAAAAACAAAAAAACTCCCATGTAAAAAAAAATCTATTTTCAAGGGTAAATAAGCAATAAATTTTGAATTTTGAAAGGGAGAAAAAAACAACAAAAAAAACTCCCATGTAATAAAATCTATTTTCAACATAAATAAGCAATAAATTTTGGCTCTTATTACTTCCTGCCGCGACAACATGGACACGATAATTTGAATAATTGTATTTCCCACTGAATTCTAGAAGACGTGCACAGAAAATGAAGTTACATTTATGTCCAGAAGCAAAACAAGGGGCCATCTCAGCATTTGCTCAATGGATCAGGGAAACTGGACGAAAAACCTGATCGAGATGGGGGTCATTGACCCGGAAGCTGTTGTACAATAGTTGTTACAGGTTGTTTATACTCATTTATACAGTCCAAATGGTAAATAATGCATTATGTATCATTGTTAAAATTAATGTTACTTTTCTTGTGATGCTCAGTATAGTCTCTAATTGTATAGAAACAGTTATGCAGCAGAAACGATTTCACTTGGGATTTAAACTTTTCTATTGAATTTAATCGTTTAATGTCATCTGGCAAAGTGTTGTAAAATAATGTACATGTATTGTATGTGAATTTTTTGTAATAAGCTGTTGATACTGTCACCTGATGAATATGATTTCTACGTCGAGTGTTATAGTAATAGACTTCGGCATTTTCTGAAAATATATTCCCGCCCTTAAGCAAGTCATTTTTTACAAAAACCACTGATTCGTAAATAAAAAGACACGGTAATGGTAGAATTCCTAGATTAATGAAGAGAGGCTTACATGAATCACGTGGGTGGGATTTGGTTATTATTCGTACAATTCGTTTTTGTAATCTAAAAGTCTGGGAGCTATAAGATGTATTTCCCCAGAATATTATGCCATATCTCAGGCGGGAATGAACATTCGCGAAGTATACACAACGAGCAGAATGAAGGCTGACTGAATTTGCAAGAATTCTGAACGCGTAGCATAATGAACTTAATTTTGTGTTCAATTCATTTAAATGGACGTTCCATTTAAGGTTTGACTGAATTGAGAGACCTAAAAATTTTGTTGCCTTAACATCAGTCAATGGTACACTGTTCATTTTCAATGGAGCACAGAATTGTTTATTTGAAATGGAAAACTGCATTAAAACCGTTTTCTTTTCGTTTACTATTAATTTGTTATTTCGGAACCAATTTGAAACATCTGATATTGTACTATTTACGGTTTCTTTATTGCAAAGGATGTTCGTATCATCCGCAAAGAGAACCGTTCTTCCGTTTCGAATCGCCGAGGGCATATCGTTTACGTAAAGTAGGAACAGAATAGGGCCTAAAATCGATCCTTGAGGAACTCCACATGGAATGGGCAAAGAGTGGGAAAGGTGCGTACGTAATGTTCCATCATTCCAGTAAGGTATTTCAACTCTCTGAGATCGTTGTTTAAGGTACGAACATAACCAATCTAGAGCAATACCACGAATTCCATATGAAGGTAATTTGGAAAGTAAAATGTCATGATCAATGACGTCAAAAGCTTTTGAGAGATCTAAAAATAATCCAATAGGTGCCTCGTTTTGATCCAATGATGAGGCGACATCTTTAAGAAAAGAAAATATAGCTGTTTCTGTTGATTTTGATTTTCTAAATCCATGTTGGCAATCTGAAAGCGCGTCGTGTTTAGTGAGAAAGGTTTCCATTCGTACGTAAAAAAGTCTCTCTAATATTTTTGAAAAAACTGATAGAAGAGAAATGGGCCGATAATTTTGAATTTCATTTTTGTTGCCTTTTTTGAAAAGCGGCTTAATTTTAGCTGTTTTGAAAATATCTGGAAACGTTCCAGTGCATAAAGATGCATTAAATATGTGAGTTAACGGGTGTATAATGGCATACGCACAAGTCTTTAACAAAGAATCCGGGAATTCATCTAAACCGGACGAATATTTATTTTTTAGTTTACCGATTATTTTGAGAATTTCATAGGAAGAAGTTTCGGAAACGAACATTGTGTCTAAAATTTTGGGTGAACTGTCTGTTTTTGAATTTTGTGGCTGAAGACCCTTAGTGAGATCGGCAGCAATTCTCGAAAAGTATTGGTTAAAGAGATTAGCCACTGTTGCCGGATCGTTCACATTTATATCGTTATATTTTAAAACAACATTCTCTACGGGTTTTCTAGTTGATTTGGTAGTATTTTTTATTATATTCCACATTGCTTTTGTTTTATTATTTGAGTTCAAAATATCCTGATCGTTTTTCATGATTTTAGCCTGCCTTATGACTTTTCGTAACAATGTTTTGTATTTTTTAAAGTAGATAAGGAAATCTTGAGATACGTCATGACGTTTAGAAATAAAGTAGAGAGTACGTTTATTTTTACACGATGTTCTAATTCCTTTTGTGATCCAAGTATTACTTTTTCGTGAAATGTTTAATTTTCTCTTTTTAATAGGAAAGTATGCGTTAAAGAGAAATGAAAGCTTTGAGAAAAATAAATTATATTTTTCATTTGTGTCAATAGCGTTATAAAGTGCCTCCCATGATTCTTTCAGCAAGTAGTCCGTAAATAACTTTATGTTAACTGTAGTTTTTATAGTAGATAGATAAGTTGCCCATCCCTTAGCCCTTGTAAACTGTTTTGACAACTGTGATTATCATTTTGGCATTGTATCAAACAGTTCAGTGTTCACAAATTTCTGTAAAAGAAGAGGTTGTTAAGAAAGTATATGATGCCTGTATATTGTACATTACTGTATTTTATCCTGTAATGTATATTATTGTACTTTTTACCCTCTCAACCTATCTCAATTTTAAAACATTTTCAAACTCACAATGTTTTCTTGGCACTTTATATATTAGTATCTTATCCTTGTCTTTATATATTAGTATAGAGTGTAGTTCAGTGAAGCTTCTACTACAGTCCATTTAAAATAAATCATTAGAGGGAGATGTCAAAATTACTTTTAAAAGATAAAATATTTACAAAAATTGGATTAATAATAATAATAACAATTATTATCATTATTATTATTATTATTAACAACAACAACAATAATAATAACAATAATAATAATAATAATAATAATAATAATAATAATAATAATAATAATAATAATAATAATAATAATAATAATTATTATTATTATTATATATAAAGTTGATTGGTCAATACTACAACTAATGTAAACATGCAGTTAGAAAATAAATGAGTGTGGCATATTTTAGACACCTATTGATGCAGGGGGAAGGGGAATCAACAGGTAGTTTATCAATGCAAGTAATGAACCACACTTATGGTTTTAATTTCTTTTCTGTTGTTTGCTTGAGTATTATTAAAAATTGTTATGTAGAAATGGGTGGAACATTGTTCTGATACAGGAATCTATATCAGAATCTGTTATTTTGAAAATTGTGATCTAGAAACTTGTCATTCAAATCAACTTAATATGGAAATTATAAAAGTTATCTACTAGATTTCATTACAAATATTGTAATGATTTGTGAGACTAGCCCGCAAGAATGCATGGGACAAGGAACTTCTATATAAGCAAAGAGGAGCCAATAATGAAAGAAACAATAGACGACAGCGCCGCGTAATAATAATTATTAGGAAAATAATAGAAAACAAAAGGGGCGGCAATAGGCATTGTGAACAGTGAATAGAACCCAAATTTAGGAACATTTTGAACCAAGAATCACGTTATTCGAGCCACGTAAATATCATAAGTTGTTCCGTAAATATCATAAGTTGTGTAAATCGCATGTATAATACGGCGAAGATTGAAGACATGGTGACCATTGTTGTACCTCTGAAAGTATACAAGACGAGTTTTATTGAAAATCCAGTGAATGCCTGGGTGGATTTTGGCCAAACTTTCAGAAATTATAGAGAAAAATATTTAGATCAGGGTAAAATTAGTCACGGCGCGGGGGGATTTATGTAGGGCTCGGAATAAATTATTATCCAGTTTCATAGCATAGCGGATTAAGAAAGAATTGAAGGAGCGACTGAAAATGTAAGTGACGTCATCACGAGTTGAGAAGACGAAAAATAAAGGTTTTTGGAAAAAGGAAAACAGGAAAGGGGAATTCGGTGATGTGACGATTACGAAATGAAAGCTAGTAAAATTATGAAACAGATAGTAAGACGCAAGATGCCCGAAAACGGTGAAAATGTAAACGTTTTCGAACATTTTCTTATGGTGATGGGCATGTGTTTAATAAAAAGACAGTCACATGGATTGTGTGGACCAACAATGCAAACTGTGTTACAGACAGAAAGAGTTCGGGTTTGATGAGGATCGCACGCGTTTAGATGCTGTGTTAAAATTTTGGAGAAATTTCGCGGAAGTGTCGTGCAAAGGTTTTTGAGTTATTTTCGGTTGTATAACATCAATAGTTTAAATTAGGTCGAGTTAAAATTTAATTTAGTTTATTTAGAAATCCACGAAAAAAAAATCCGCATGGACAGTATTCACGCAAGTTAGGCGCAGGAAACAGGAGCGTCGCAAAATCTAAATACGTCGCGAAAGAAAATAGAAGAAACGTTTAGGGAAGACGCGATTAATGCAAGGAACAATAAACGGAAGTACATTTGGTAATTTTTAAATGGACGAGTGCATCTGAGATCCGATGGCAGCTGAACGAGAACTGTGTGCATAAAAAAATGCACGTTACAACTAGCAATGACGGGCGCTGACAGGAAGTGACATCGCTGCGAAAAGGGAAGTGGCACGAATTGTGCAATTACTGTTTTTTGTTGTTGTTTGTTCACGCGCCAGTCTAAAGAAAAAAAATTCTGTCGAAGACCAAGTCATGATATTAGGTTAAGGATAAGATAAAAGCGAAACAAAATAGGGGTCACGACAGAATGCGCATTCTGATGTATGCATGAGATTTTCGTATTATGTTTTCAGTGTGCATGGTCATTTCTTTTTTTTTTTTTTTTTTTTTTTTGTATGCTTATGTATTTTTGTTACGTTTTCGCAAGCCAGAGAGGCAGATTGTGGTTATGGATCGGATATAAGCAAACAAAAAAATCCGAAATTAAATGTATGAGCATCCCACATGGCTCATAATTGCCTTGAATTCATGTGCTTTTATTAAATAGTGTATAGAATTTGACCCAGGCACGAACGAAACGGACCCTTATCTCAGCTCCGTATGGAGTGAGCGTGCGGACTGCGACCAGGTAGGTTGTAAACGATTATTCGGGCTAGCAGCTAGCAGAGGTACGGGCAACCGATAAGCGAAGGTATTGTGGCACCCAATTGCAAGTTTGAGCTAGGCAGGGCAAAGATAGTGCACGTGACGAGCAGAGAGAGAGAGAGAGAGAGAACATTAGTACCCATTACAGTGGCGCACCAACGTGGGGGCGGCGTCGTGATTGAGGGCACATTAGACAGTACATTACAGTGGCGCACCAACGTGGGCCGTCGTGATTAGGGGTACCGGTTCGTCGTGCCAACAATTAAATTAACAAATGGGTCGATATCAATATTAGTGGTGTAACCATGGAAACGCGCAGCGGTAAGACGTTTCCGCACTTCTCCTACAAGAAGTATTTTTTTTAATCGAAGCTCAAGAAGAATCACTCACCGAAGGAAATCTTTCAATAAAATATGCCTTATATAAAGTATATTTCAAGAAACGAAATAATAAGAAATGATATATTCCCCAAATTTTCAAACACATAAAATGATAATTTACCGACTGGACTTATTTACAAAAAAGTGAAGGAATGTATGGAAGAATTATGCCAAAGATGGAAAGAGAAAAATACTTATGTATCCCACCGTGGATTATTTAAAAAATTAAGACTGACTCAACCCTTTGTAAACATAACAAGAAGCGTTTATCACATAATGCTTGGAAAGAAAAATGTGAAGAAATGAGACTAAAATACATCGATTATTATCATATTTACATCGATGGTGCAAAGAATAATAACGGTGTTGGAGCTGCTATATATTATTGTGGAAATAGTTTAAACTGTACCCTCCATCCATCTTTTAACATCAATTGAAATAGCAGAATTATATGCCATATTAATAGCCATGAAACATATCTAATAACTCCCTTAATATAAAAAATCATGTTATATTTACTGATACATTATATTGGGACATACCAACATGTCACACATTTATTTACTAATATTTGTCGCAAATGGGATAAATATACAAGGATAAACAAATAGAAAAATTAGGCGCCCTAGCAACGGCAGCCGAGTTGTTGTCAAGGTCAATAAACTTCATTCTGGCATTGGACGTGTGGGCACGGCTAGCTGATCAAGTAAACAATTTAGGGATTGGTTGAGAAAGCAATGACAATCTAGGGCATAGTTAGTTGATTGTGTAATCAATTTAGGGATAGGCCAGGAGAACAGTCACAGGCTATTCACGACGGAAGTGCGTCGAATGTTTCTGGGGAAAAACAGTAGAGAGAAATAGGCCGAGTCTTGAAGGGCTGAACAGAACGATTATTTTCACATTCTGACATATGTCGTGGTGCTGTGCGGGTCGCTCACGGATGATTAATTTTGTGAGATTGGGACTTGTAAATTTTTCTTGAGAGTGAATAGTTATTGGACTTTGAGTAATTCTTGAGTGCGACGAACGGAAATTGGATTTTTCTCGGGATGAAATAACGTGATGGACTGAATAATTTGCTGTGTAAAAATGTGTAACTTGTAATTTTCGTGTGTGAGCTAATAATTTCAGACTGATAGAATTTATAAGATCTACGACAAGTTGGGACTTTGAATATTTTTGCGATGTGCGGAAATTAGAATTTGAATGAATTTGTACGCAACAGGACGTGGAATAATTCTGAGTAAATAATAGTTCGCTGAACTTTCACATTCTCGTCGCGTAATCAGAAAGAACTGGGAACTTTCGCGAAGTAAATTAAATTAGAACTACAAGTATTTGAGGCGGTGAGGATCAGTGACTCGACAACATTTGTGCAAGAGCAGGAGAGAAGAATATGGTACTTGGACTTTGGAATTCTCGTCACCGAGAAGAGGAAAATGGTACTTCGTGGCGCCCTCGTTCAAGTGCGCGCGAAGACGGGTATTGCAGGAAGCAGAAGGGTTCGAAAGAGCTAATGACCAAAAGTACATTCTTTATTTGTTACAAATTTTTCAAGTCATATTTTTGCCTGGCATTGAGAATAAACCATAAGATTGTTTTGAAATAGAACAAACGATTTTCATTTGGCCAATTCCAGCTAATAAGTAGCTAGACAATATATATTTGTTTTCAGATTCCTCGCCACTCTGTATAGATGGCAGATCGGATAATCGGCTATTAGTAGGTAATAGCGATTATTTCTAACGAAACCCATCGACCCAGCTAGCGGGATATTGATTTTATTTTGATAACGGTTGAAGCATTAATTTTAATAATATTAACGTAACCTTTTCCTGGCGCCAATGTTTAAAACATAAATTCGGAACGGGTTACATCGAAACGCCCAATAATTTTATAAGCAGTTTGTGTGTGGGCATTGTTTCAATATATTTTGAAATACATCAACAAAAACATTAAAACATCTGAATTATTAAACAAAATTCTTGAAATTTATTTTAATTTATAGGAAAAAATATCATTATTGCTTGGCTGCCAGCACATAAAGATATATTTGGTAATGATATTGCTGATCTTGAAGCTAAAAGAGTCACAACAAATGCGCACCAAAACCATCCATCCGAAAACAACAAGTTCAAGATATTTGGAAATACATTAAAAATAAATTAAATATACAATTGCACGAATCATGGCTAAACGAAAAATCAAGCAAAATTCATAAAAATATAACTAATTTCTTTGGATTTGTCACAAACCCCTCTATTAATCAAGTTGCATTGTCAAGATTTCGATCAAACCATTCTTTATTTATTATCTCATACATTTTTAATTAAAAAAATTCCACAACCTTCTTGTAATATCTGCAATAGAATTCTATCGATAGGATAGAAATATCTCCTTCTGGAATGCCCCGTACACAGCAAAGACAGAAAAAAAGTGTCTAAGAAATGAAAATTTCAATGAAATCTTATCATTGCCAAGTTTCCAAGAAAAAGTGTTACAATTATGTAAAAATATCAATATTTTCTCAGAATTGTAATTGTATTACTGTACTAGTCGCTCATGACCTATGCAGTTTATGCGACTTAAAATAAAAATAATTTTAAGAAAAATTTCTAGTGTGTGCAAACATCTCCAAATAATTGAAAAAATAATGTAAATGAAAATCTTCGAAATTTTAAAGTGTTTCTTGGCATTTTGGCGATTTCAAAAAATTCTCAGATAAAATTATTTTACCAATAACATTTTAACGGGGCTGGACAATATTTTCTAATGGTGGGAAAACGTTCTACAACATAGACAAACGAAAGTACTATGAAATTTCTATTTGTTTGTTCCTCATATAGCAATTTTGAGAAATGCCGGAAAAACATTTTTGACCATTATTTTTGAACCGTAGCTGGTAAAAAATTTCTAAAGGATGGGCAAACGCAGTCAAATGCTGGACAAAAGAATGCAAATGACAATTTTCATAATTTCAATGTATTTTTTATTTATACGGAATTTTTAAAAAATTGCGGGAAAACTTGTTTTTCTGTTGAAATTTTTTAACTAAACGTATTGTAACTTTTCTAAGTGATGGATATTCGTTTTCCAAAGCTGGACAAATTAAGGGAATAGTAAAAAAATCGAAATTTCCATGTTTCTTGGTTTTTATTTGAATTGATAAAATGTCGGGAAAAAGGTTTATTGCCAGTAACTTTTGAACCGGACTTGGTAAAACTTTTCTAAAGGGTGTGCGTTTGCAGACAAAGAAAATTTTTGAGAAAAAAGAATTCACCAAAAGAATTTCCAATTTTTTAATTTTCTAATTTTTTTCAGGCCAACTTCATGGCTTTTAGAAAATAAATTGGTTGATCCGTTGGTGATAAACCTCGTCTAAAGGTGAATACGGGTTCATTAAGAAGTAAAGTATCGAATGCAATCGAAAATTGTCTTTCTTTGTTGCTATTTTCTTGATTTGGAGAAATAGCGGGGAAACAGTTTTTTGTCACTTATTTTTGAATCAGACCTGATACAAATTTTCTACAGGGTGGGCAAACGTGGTCAAACGATGGACAAACGAATCCACTAAAAATAGCATTTTTGAATTTTATTCGGGTCAAGTTCACGCTTTCTGCGTGCCGTAAACACAATCTGCGCCTAACTTGCGTGAACTTGCGTGCGTATCCATAAACACAATCTGCCTCTCCGGCTTGCGAAAACGTGACAACACAAATACATAAACATACAGAGAAAAGAAATACAACCATGCACACTGAAAACATAATACGAAAATCTCATGCATACATCAGAATGCGCATTCTGTCGTGACCCCTATTTTTTTTATTTTTATCTTATCCTTAACCTAATATAATGACTTGGTCTTCGACAGAATTTTTCTTTAGACTTGCGCGTGAACAAACAACAAAAAAAGAACAACAGTAATTGCACAATTCGTGTCACTTCCCTTTTTGCAGTGATGTCACTTCCTTTCAGCGCCCATCGTTGCTAGTTGTAACGTGCATTTTTCCTGCACGCAGTCCCGTTCAGCAGCCATCAGATCCCATGTACACTCGCTCATTTAAAAATTACCAAATATATCTCCGTTCATTGTTCCTTGCATCAATCGCGTCTTCCCTAAACGTTACTTCTATTTTCTTTCGCGACGTATTTAGATTTTGCGACGCTCATGTTTCCTGCGCCTAACTTGCGTGAATGCTGTCCATGCGGATTTTTTTGTGAATTTCTAACTAAATAAAATTGAATTTTAGCTCGACCTAATTTAAACAATTGATGTTACACAACCGAAAATAACTCAAAAACCTTTGCACGACACTTCCGCGAAATTTCTCCAAAAATTTAACACAGCATCCAAACGCGTGCGATCCTCATCAGACCCGAACTCTTTCTGTCTGTAACACATTTTACATTGTTGGTCCACACAATCCAAGTGACTGTCTTTTTATTAAACACATGCCCATCATCATAAGAAATGTTCGAAAACGTTTACATTTTCACTGTTTTCGGGCATCTTGCGTCTTATTATCTGTTTCATAATTTTACTAGCTTTCATTTTGTAATCGTCACATTACCGAATTCCCCTTTCCTGTTTTCCTTTTTCCAAAAACCTTTATTTTTCGTCTTCTCAACTCGTGATGACGTCACTTACATTTTCAGTCGCTCCTTCAATTCTTTCTTAATCCGCTATGCTATGAAACTGGATAATAATTTATTCCGAGCCCTACATAAATCCCCCCGCGCCGTGACTAATTTTACCCTGATCTAAATATTTTTCTCTATAATTTCTGAAAGTTTGGCCAAAATCCACCCAGGCATTCACTGGATATTCAATAAAACTCGTCTTGTATACTTTCAGAGGTACAACAATGGTCACCATGTCTTCAATCTTCGCCGTGTTATACATGCGATTTACACAACTTATAATTTTTACGGAACCCGTGGCTCAAATAACGTGATTCTGGGTTCAAAATGTTCCTAAATTTGGGTTCTATTCACTGTTCATAATGCCTATTGCCGCCCCTTTTGTTTTCTATTATTTTCCTAATAATTATTATTACGCGGCGCTGTTGTCTATTGTTTATTTCATTATTGGCTCCTCTTTGCTTATATAGACGTTCCGTGTTCCATGCATTCTTGCGGGCATCCTTCTCGGCTGTACTGGTGCGTACGACATTGGGCTAACAATGCTTCAAGTTACAACTCTCGTTCGCGACGGATGCACCTGCCAACACTTCCACCCCCTGTTGCGCTGCACATCATACCGTCGTCTATGGTCGCACTGTCACACGCTACAATGTCACCTTTTTTTTCACCTATGCCTTAACTTAGACAATCTTCCTTTCTTGCTTATAATTATTCCTTACAACTAATCTTAACCTATTCCTTAAAAACTACCTTTTTAAAACTTTAATCATTGTTCCTCCAAGCTATTCTTTAACATTTAATCTTTATCATCTTTGTCACCTATTTCTGTCACCTTTATCTCAATTCTTTGTACACTCTACTTTGGAAACTATTCTCATCTCAACTTCGTTACCTAGGTTACCTAGCTATTGCCACCTGTCATCTTAGCTCTTTATACAGCTTTACATTAGAAATATTTTGAACGCCTTTCTGTTTGCCTTGATCAGATAACACTACATTGTTATTTTCTAAAACTTTGCTTACAACGTACGGACCGTCATATAATGGGAAGAACTTCCGAAACAATTTCTGGTCCGTTGAGGACGAATGAGACGATCGGACGAGCACCTTGTCCCCTACTCGAAACGTCCTCCGTTGGCATTGTTTCTGGGCCCTTTTTCGCTTCTCTGCCGACTTCTGTAAATGTTCATAGATAATCTGATGGTTCGATGCTACTTCTCGTATACTGCTGATTTCCAATCGAATCCGGATACTGTTGAACGGTCCCGTCTTCTTGGTTCCAAAATGCGCCTCCCACGGCGTTACGTTGGTACTGGAGTTTGGTACAACATTTAGAACCTCATTAAGTACAGGTGCCGCCTCGAACCACGCTCGATGATTTTCCGTCGTGTATACTCTGAAAAGTCGCGACAACTCTCGCATTACCCGCTCACTTGGGTTACTTTGCGGATGCCGAACGGCCGTGAAGTGGATGGAGATACACAATGCTTCCATTTCCTCCCTCCACCTATCACTCGTGAATTGCGTTCCTCTGTCACTCAAAATCCGGGCTGGTTTTCCTCACATTTCTATGAATTTCTTTACTTGGCGAACACAACTGGCAGTATTGGGCTTGCGGATCGGGAAAACGTGCACGAATTGGGAGAACACGTCCAAAATTACAAACAGGTGTTGGTTACCGAATCTTGTTTTTGGCAATGGGCCGTAAAGATCCACAGCATATAGCTCTCGGGGCCCCCGCGGTACAATCGCCTGCCACTCCCCTTCACAATGCCTATTCGGTTGCTTTGTCTTCTTGCAAATGTCACATGCACCTGCTATCTGCCTAACCTCCTTTCCCATATTTGGCCAGTAACAATAATCGGCTAGTATCCGCACGATCTTTCCACCGCCAAAATGCCCATAGTGCTCGTGAGTAGATGTCGCCAATTCCCTCCGGTTTCTTTCAGGAATCCCAATTCTAAACCTTCCTTCCGGGCCGTTGACTTTACGTAACAATATTCCCTCATACAGCCTCCAATTGTTAAGGTCTTGGTCTTCTCCTGCTGATATAATTGGCATCGTAACGCTGTCCTGTTAGCAATTTTATTACTTCCCGAGTAAAGGGATCGCCTTGTTGCATATCACTAACCGCCCATACTGTCCATCGCGGATTGATATCGCGTACTCGGATAGCCGCAACTACATCCTCGCACTCTTCTTTCTTCCTGACTTTGATCCGGGACAGATAATCCGGGAGCAAGTTCTTCTTCCCCTCACAATACTTTATTTCGAATTGTAATTGCTGGAGCCATAGTGCCCAACGGAACAACTTATCATTATGGGTGTGGCTCTTCATCAAAAACGTCAAAGCTTTGTGGTCGGTAATTATTGTAAATGGACGCCCGATCAATAGCGTCTTAAACTTCTGCGTCGCCCACACAATAGCTAGTGCCTCCAACTCCGTGGCCCCATAATTTCGTTCACTTCCCTTAAGCGATCGGCTGTCTAATGCAATAATTTGCTGTTCTTCGTGATCGCCTAATTGGAATAACACTGCCCCCAATGCATATTCGCTACTGTCTGTCTGAACGTACATGCGTCGTCGAAAATCCGGATACTGCACTATATATGTGCGCTCAAAAGCCTCTAACAACTGCTGATACGCTTCTTGGCATTGTTGGCTCCAATGCCATCTATTCCCTTTTTTCAATAAATGTAACAGTGGTACTACCTTTTGCGAATAATTTTTCACAAATCGCGCGTAATAGTTACAAAACACTGAGATATCTAAGATGTTATTTGATTCATGTCTTCATTGGAGGTCTGAGATTAAAACAAAAACTGACAAGCAGAGAAAATTAAAGTAATTGTGAGGGTTTGATGAAGGTGAATGATCAAATGAAAAACAATGTTTCTTGCTTCATATAATGTCACCTTGTTTAATAAACATGTAATTACATATGATAAATATATATTTAAGCATGCAAATTAATGAAAATTTTGAAAAGTAAAATCTGTACTAATAAAAGTGAATTCAACGACATGTAGTCGACATCGATTCCACAAAGAGGAGTGTTACGAAATATTTACAGGCTTCTCTTCAGGATATGACGCAGTGTCCTTGTCAAGTTTGGTAAAGATGAAGACAACACAAATACGGAAAATAAATAATTTAAATAATATGCTGGTAGATGCACCACGATCATTATTTTTCACCTGTCGCTAAGTTTCCTAATATATTCCGCCAGAGGCCAGCAGCGGTAGGATCACCGAGTAAGCATAGGAAGGTGGCCGTGTGACGGATCTCCATGACAGTTGGTACTCTACATTACTCTCTGTTTTCATTGAGATTTTTATGCTGTTCGTTTTTTGTTACTCTACTAGAAGGCGCTGCAGCACAAGATGGCGCTTCAGTTAAATGCAATTCCCAATCATGGGAACCCAGCTTCGTTACTGCTGAGCCACCACCTCCTAGAGTTATAAAGCCTGCTCACTGTTTCGTGACGTCACCGTAGGTAGTCATGGAGAGCGTCGGTCATTCCACGCTTACCTTTTCCACAGCATTTTCCAAACCAGGAAACCTGTTTTCACTTTTGTATTAAAAATTATCAATTCATGATAAAAGTTCTTTCAAGTACACTTTTAATAAACATTGGTTTTCAATACAGTATATAATAACCTATTTATTGAGAATACAACTGATGAATTTAATGAAAATATTCAATCTTCTGCAATTTGTTTGATAATCTATCATTTTCTTTTGACAAAACTTAACAAAAAATACAGCTTTCCAGCGTAAATGTTTGACTAAATCCTTTACTGAATGACATTAACACAAGCATCATGAACTAATTCTCTCTCAGATATTTTAAGATAGTGGGACAGCAAACATTTCTTTCGTTGGTGACTTTTGAAGCATTCCTTATTACAAGGAGTCATTGGGAGCAGTCACCCATTCTCATCTTACATTTTCTTCAGTGCATATTCCAGGAAACTAAATTTTCTTTCCTTTTTTAATACAATAGTATATCAATGCATGATTAAAAACTTTGTTCTGAGCACATGGTTTTTATTAAACATATTACTTTACAATACAATACATTAAACCTAATTATTTACAATATAATACACAACACCTATTTATTTTCAATATAATACACATTATTTATAATAGATCACTGAATTTATTGGAATGTATGTAGTTTTCTCTGTAATTTCCATTTCCAGTGTTTCTCGCTTTTCATAAGGGCCTTCCCGTCTGGAACAATCCTTGGTAAGGTGAGCTGGACAGTTAGGAAACACAGATGGTACAGCATCACTTCTTAACTTCGGTATATTCAGTCTCGATGACAGTTTCTCTCCTTTTTCATTATACACCTTCTCCCAAATAATGTCATTTTGATGGAAATGAAGATGGCATACCTGAAAGAAGAAAAATAATATATTATTATTATTATTATTATTATTATTATTATTATTATTATTATTATTATTATTATTATTATTATTATTAAGATTGCATGAGAGGTAAACTAAAAAAATTGTACAGTGGTTAGTCTATAATATCAAATATGTACATAGAATTTAAGTTTCACTTTCAAAACAATTTTACCAAAGAACAACAACAAAATTTTGAAATTAATTCATGCACCACTGAGACTTTTGCTTTCATACTTCCCTAAGGTAATTCATTTGACATAAATTATTGTTTTGTTTTAGTAACTTATTCATACTAGTTAGAGGAAATTTCTAAGATTGTTTGTGAGGTTATGAATTTTTTACGCGTTACTTACAATTGAATGCTACAACTTAAGTGCTACTATTCTAAGATTATTTACCTGATAGTTTGTTTTTACTATCACTACTCACTTAACAGTATACAGAAAATAGTTGCAAGTTCAGCCTCATATTACAAGGAAGAATTGCAAGATCTAATTGCAAACAACTTGGTTTCGGGATAGAACATTAGGAATACTACTAAATAATGTCAAAACCCTTAGCAACTTACTTACAATTTATGCTTTGAATAAATAATAAATATAATAAATGTAGGTTCTACATGTGCATATGAACCACTGCCTTACCTTCGAGGATTTGGAAGGAACAAAATCTTCTCTGCGAATAGCAGCCGTTCATTTCTACCGCAAAGCAGGATCTTTGGAAAACCAAAAACATGTACTTTCGAGGCTTCATCGCAGTTTCCTCGACACCTCGGAACTACACATCTTAACGGCATATCAAACCGGCAGAATTATACAAGTATGAACTGCACCGAACACACGGACAACACCAGACGAATTCAACTGTAAACAACATACCTGCGCCCAGGCCTCCCATGCCTCATGACTACCTACGCCGCCATCTTAGTGACGTCACGTACGCGGCAGGGGTTATAACTCAAGGAGGTGGTGGCTGAGCGTTGCCGTGTGATGCGGAACGAAGCCGAGGAGACCAGGAGGAGCCAGCAGCGCAGGATAGAGGAGGGACGGGAAGAGAGAGAGAGAGGGGAGGGAAAGAGAGGGTAAGGGAAATGAGAGGGAAGAGAGGGAAAATGAGAGAGAAGCGGGAAGAGAGGGGAAAGGAGAGGGAAACAGAGAGGGGGGAAAGAGGTACAAAGACGGAAAAGAGAGGGGAAGAGATAGATAAAAGAGGAGAGTGGGAAACAGGAAAATGTAGAGAGGGAAGAGATCGGCGAAAGGAGAGAGAATAGGGGAAAAGAGAAAGGGTAAAACGAAAGGAAAAAAGTGACTGGAAAAGAAAGTTATAGTGAGAAAAGGGGGAAAAAAGAAATGGAAAAGGAGAGTAGGGGAAAGAGAGTGGGGTAAAAGAGAGGGATAAATGGAGGGGAAGAGAGAGAGCGTAAAAAGAAAGGGAGAAATAAGAGAGAAAGGAAAAGAGAAGAGAGAGGGAAAGGACAAAGCGGGAAAAGAAAGTAGGAGAATAGGCAAAAGAAAAAGGAGGGAGAGCGAGAAGGGAAAAAGGGAAATAGAGAGGGGGCAAAGGGAAAAGAGAGAGAGAGGGAAACGAGAAAGCGGAAAAAGGGAGAAGGGAAAAGGGAGAAGAAGGAAAAGAGAAAGGATGAAATGAGAGAGAGATGGGGGAAAGAGATCGAAAAGGAGAGAAGAAAAAGAGAGAGTGTGATAAAAGAGAGGACGATAAACAGAGAGAGGTGTAAAAAGAGGGAGAAAGAAAGAGGGAAAAAGAGAGTGAGAAAAGAGAGAGAGCAGGACAACGTCTGCCAGGTTTTGCTAGTTACCAATAAAACGTTGATTCATCTTATTACAATAAGAAATTGGAGAATTATCAAACAAGAATCTTAATCCGAAATTGATAACCAATTGAATATTATAATCCATTGTACGATTTTAATATCACAGAAAGACGCAATTTGTCAAAATTCAAGAGAACTATAATTTTTGTTTAAATTTGACTTCTTGTCCTGCGAAAGATGGCATCTGACAGTACTTATGTTGTCAGCTCTTATGCCATGGGTTTGTTCTAATACTACTTGCAGTACGCAAATTATTATTTTTGGTATTAATGAAGCACAGATATATGCAGGGCTTGATTTCTGCCGGAACGCGAAGGAACGGCGTTCCGGTACTTCGGGAATAATTATTAAGTTATATTATATATAAATAACTATTGCTATTTCATTAAGGGGCGTTCGGGCTCCTAAAATTTTAAAAATAAAGCACTGGATGTATGTATCATAATAACTATTATTACGACACTGATCTCAGTATCGTCAAGTTTGATTTTAGACAATCAAAGTGAACGGTCTAAATTTACCCACATAAATAAAGTTTATCTTACCGTACATACTATTTAGACAGTGTGTTATGTTCAAAACTAGTGCTGCTTAAACAGCACGTACTTTCACGATTTATTTGTAATAGCTACGCGATATCGAATAAGGACTTCATGAACTTACAAAAAGAAAATAAATAATAATAATAAAAAAATAAATTCAGCTTAATTATTTTTTCACACTGGTATTCGATCTCGGGTTCTTAAAATGAACATGCCTGACACGTTTCCCCTACACCACGAGCTACACAGCTGGAATTCCTACTTCCCGACGCAAAAAGAAAGTGAAACATTTGCATTTGCAGTTCTTAAAAATTCAGTGTTTAATTCAAGACCTAGTTTTAAAAACAGATTTCATAATGGAAAAAACCTCTAAAATCCCTTGTGTCAATATTTTTTTCGACAATGTCAATATTTGTTTGCAATTTTCGACAATTCAGATTGTTCGCCCAAAATTGGACTACATCATTTTTAAAAGTCTTTTGCTTCGATGAATAGATTTACAGAAAAGAATTTGGATCTCTTTTTGAGACAATTTGGAAAGTATGATGGGATTTGGTGTAAAGTACCTACAAAATTAAAAGATTCATTTCAAATTCGACGATTCGTGACATCAGCCAGATCGTTCCAGGAATATCCATTTTGGAGAAAATCCTGTTTACATTAGGCTCTAGAATTACCCATACGTAGACGGACTGACGAAGAGGTTTTTCGAAAATCTCTTTTTCACGTTCAAAACTCAAGCGTTTCGACAGCCCTGTGTATAAAAAGTAATATACTAACACGATCAACAATCCACTTTTTTCGAATTAGCAGCGTACAAGACGTTTTTTCTTTGGAAATTTCGTCACTTTCTCCTGCAACATTACATAATTCTCTCTTTTCACTAGTATATGCGGAGATAAAAGTAAGCCAGCGTTCTAGGATTTGAACTCGGGTCCCTCTAATCTGGCGGTCTGGCTTGTCCGCACTACGCTAACAAACATTGCTCACCACGCTGTCCAGGCGCACTTATTACGAAAAGAATAAAAACGTGATATTCATTGCACTTAGTTTTTTTATTAGAAAATGTACTTCATGTGTCAAAGACATCAAATTTACAATAGAAATGCAAAAGAATAAAACACGCGCAACCCCATAGCTCATTTTAATTAGAAATATTTTCAATCAGAAAATACGTTCTGTAGAATTCTTTAAGCAGGTCGTTCGCGACCTCATCTTTCGCCGACTATCGCCAAGGTTGAAGTACGTCACAGATGAAAGATGCGATAACGCTAGACTAACACGCGCAGTAATGCAGACGTTCTGAAATCAGAATCGCAATAGCGGCTAATTTATAACTTATTCCTGAAGACATTAATGCAATAAAATATGTAGTGGTGCATCAAAAACCACATATTATATGTGATATTTATAAAGGTTGCGAATGATTATTACTATACAATTAAAAGTGTTTACTACCTGCAAAAAATATTCGCCCCGGATGAGATTCGATCTCCGGTACACAAGTTTCCCCAGCAGTCGTCTGACCTATTACGCTACAGAAACCCTTGTGACACTCCTACGTCACGAATAGGATTTTAAAATATCACATACCACAGATTTGAGTAATGCAGCACTTGCGGGGTTTGAGTGCTTGTGTTGACTACAAACGGACAGACAGACGTTTTGTCATTTATAGATTTTTTAGTAGCAAGGTCCCACAAAGCATGGATTCTGTCTACAAACATATTGGGGGAAGTAATTGACTAAATTTAGGAACAACATTTATCCACTTCTGTCGTTACCAGTGCTCGGATTAATAGTTCTTTTGTCGAAAATTCGCCGTTTCTGGCGCATTATTATACTTCCTCCTATATACTGTATATATAGGTTTTCTTCGAAGTAATTACAAGAAAATATGAAAAAAATGGTTTTTCGTTGTTTCTATTCAAAGAAAATATACTATCAATTTTTAAGATGAAATAATCTGTAAATCCTACAATGTCTACAATGTTATTAATAATAATATTTTCGCCATACGAAATTTTCAAAATTTTTTCAAAACTTGCTCCAAATTTTTTCTTTAAATTTTGTTATAAGAATAGAGTAAAATAAACTCATATAGGTGGCATATGTCCGATTTTCACCGTCAACTCTGAAATTTTCGAAAAAAACATAAGTTTCAATATGTTGGCATCTTCTCACAACTACAAAATTGAAAATAGTGGTTTCTTCTTCAAATGAAATTTTTTCTCCATAAATAGTTCTTTCATTAAGGTCAAAAAGGTTTTCTTGGAAATTCGAGGAGTTTTCGACAATAGTGCTAACAATATCTGTTATTTTAAAAATTAATGAAAACAAGATTTTCTCAAAAACGGCTCCAAATTCTTTCATTAACTTTTTGGTAGGATTAATGCCACACGAACCCTATACGGTAACATAAACGCCATATTGCTCTATTCTTTGTTTTTTTTCAAAAATCACAAAAATGTAGCTTTTTTTAGCTTGATCATTGCCAACGCCCCCTGGAACGATCCCTGTGGTGTAACAACAGTAGCTGTCAAAAAAACCGGTCACGTGACTGAACGCTCTGTTCGGAGTAATATACGTAAGTTATGTAATGCTGCGGAAAATCAATTTCGAGACTTCAACGGAAATACACGTTTTGCGGTCCCCTGATACCGAAAAAGTTCTTTTCAAAACGTTCTTCCGTCCGTCCGTCTGTCTGTGAACACTGCTAGCGCCTACACCATGCGTAGGATCTTTTCCAAATTGAAGAAACCCCTGTCTATCTGATTCTGGTTGAAGCTTTGATATTTTGAAAACCATTCTTTAATATTTGGGGTTACTTTATATGAAGCCTCCCAATATTTTCCAAATGTTCCACCAAATATTTTCTTTAAATTTCTTGTAAGAATAGAGTAAAAAACACTTGCAAAGGTGGAATAGGTCCGATTTTCACGATTAACCCTGAATATTCGAAAATTGAGTGTTTGAATTTTTTTTCGGCGTCTTTCTACAACAATAAAATTGAAGACAAGGATTTTTCGGCTTCAAATTTTTCAATGAAAATAGCCATTTTGGAAGAGGTTTTACTTTTCTTGAATATTCGTAAAATAATATTTCTGTTCCACGATAAGGAGACTGAAAAGTTGATAAAATGTCAAAACAATGTACTTGCGACGAGAGACGGCAGCTAGCAATAGGATGGGACAAGTCGGTTAAGCCAGTCCACACCAAGGAAATTAGAAATCTTTACTACGAGAGGGTCTGTGGCATTCTGTAGCACCTCTAGTTTTTATGATCAATAACACAAAGTATGTGAAACATAAATTGAACACTTAATTTTGTATTTCTCTTTCAATTTTTTACTCTCTCGTATACATACGTATATACGTAGTATAGAGAAAGTTATGTAATGCTACGTGAAAAAACCGCGGATTTTCGGCCGAAAACATTTATTGCCGGTCTCTGGTGGCGAAAAAGTGCATAAAACCAGTTGCTAAATTAAGAGTATAAATCCTCTAACACGTGTTGTAGCCAGAATCCCTGTTTTGTGGGTCCTTGATGCCGAAAAATCAATTGGAAAGAAAACATCTGTCCGTCTGTGAACACTACTAGCGCCTGAACCATACGTACGATCTTCAAATTGAAGAAACCTTCAACCATGGCTCTAGTTGAAGCTTTGAAATTTTGAATTAAATTCTTTGAAATTTGGGTGTACTTTATATGAAGACCCCCCGACACTTTCAAAATTTTCTCAAATACGGCTCCAAATGTTTTCTTTAAATTTATTTTAAGAGAAGAGCAAAATACACTTATATAGGCGGCATAGGTCAGAAGTTCACGGTTAACTCTGAATTCTCGAAAAGTGCAAAAATTTGTTTTTTCTTCGGAGTGTTCCTACAACTACAAAATTGAAGACGGATTTTTTTTGAAATGAAATTTGTTGTGAATAAATAATTCTTTCAATTAAGTTATGTAGATTTCTTTTGAAAGTTTGGTAGTTTTCGTGCGTACAATATTTGCAGTTTAAAAAAATAACAAAACATATTTTCTCAAAAACGGCTGCAAACTTTTTCTCTAAATTTTTGGTAACGAACCCTATGCCGCTACGTAATCATCATATTGCTGTATAATTTTTTTCCCCAAAAATTCAAAAATGGATCCTGTTTGATTTGTCTCTTACATCTGTAAAACTTACATTAAATGCGATTTCTTCACATAAATATTTATGTGCACATGTGCTTCAAATAATGTCAAATAAAAGTTTCTCGGAAACTCAACAGTGTTCTGTAAAAATGAGCCCAAAATTCAGCATTTTCAGAAATGCTCAAACGTTATTTTCTCAAAAATGGCTCCAAGTTTTTCTTCAAATTTTTCCAATAGATAGTGCTATTTGCACTGTTTAATATTACTTAAAGTTCATGTTGGTGAATTATTTTGTTTTTCAAAAATTACACCAGTATATTTTTCTTGAAATATCTCTCTCTCCGTTAAGATGGACATTTTTTCATCGATTTGAATGCATTATTAATGAGTTGAAGTTCTTCAAATGACTTCAAATGAATTTCTTCGAAAACTCAATAGATATCTGTGCAAAAGAGCTTAAATCTCGCATTTATAGTAATGCTTAAGCGCCATTTTGTTAAAAACCGCCTGAAATTTTTCAATGAAAATTTCAATTTAGGACTAGGTTTTACTGTTCTTTAATTTTCTTCAAGTAATAATTCGGTTGTACAACTAGGAAAGCAAAAAGTTGAGAAAAGTTGGGAAAGCAAAAAGTTGAGTGTTATAGAAAACTGTTGTGTTATCGAGAAACTTTATTTGACATTATTTAACGCGAATGTACTCATAAATACAATAACGTAGAGAAATTGCCTATAATGTAAATATTACCGACAGGTAAAAAAATCATTTTTGTAATTAAAAAACAACAACAAATGAATAGAGCAATATGGAGTTTGTCATAAGATAAGGTGCATTTGGTACTATACCAAAAATTTAAAGAAAAAAATTTGGACCCGTTTTTGAGAAAATCTGGTTTTTGAATTTTTTTTAAATTGCAAATATTTTACGCTCTATTGCATGAAAACTACTAAAATTTTCGAAAAAATGTACATGACCTTTGTGATACAAATATTTATGTACAACAAATTTCATTTGCAGGAAAAATCTTTATTTTCAGTTTTACAGTTGTAGGAAGACGCTGGAAAACATTGAGACTTTTGCAATTTTCGAAACTTCAGAGTTAACCGTGAAAATCGGACCTATGCCACCTTTATAAGCGAATTGTACTGTCTTCTTACAAGAAATGTAAAGAAAAAATTTCGAGCAGTTTTTGTGAAAATTTTGAAAATGATCGGGGGATTTTTCATGTAAAGTACCCCCAAATATTAAAGAATGTTTTCCAAAATTTCAAAGCTTCAACTAGAGACAGATCGACACAGGATTCTTCAATTAGGAAAATATCATACTTGTGGTTTAGGCGCTAGTAGCGTTCACAGACGGACGGACAGACAGAGAGATGAACGGACGGACGGACGTTTTGCTTCCAATTGGTTTTTCGGCATCAAGGACCGACGAAATACGGATTCTGGCTATACGACGAGTTAGAGAATTTTTTTCTCTGAATTTAGCAACTGGTTGTATGCAATTTTTTGCTACCAGTGCCCGGTAATGAATTTTTTTCTGTTGAAAATCCGCCGTTTTTTCGCGCAGGATTACATAAGTTTCTCTATACTAAGTATATTATTCCGTACGTATACGAGAAAATAAAAATTAGTGTACGGTGTGCGATTTCTCGTAGCTGAATAATTGGTCCGTTGTTTTTAAAAGAAACGGTGACGGCGGATACATATCAGAATATATTGAGAAATTTTGTATCCTTTCGAATAATGGATGAGAGAAATTGTTGGTTTCAGCAGGATGGGTCGACATCACTTACTGCCAAGTCGACAATGCGATTTCTGAAAGAGTGTTTTGGGAACAGAATAATTTCTTGAGGTTTGTGACCCCTTCGTTCGCCTGATTTGTCACCACTAGCTTTTAGTCTTTGGGGATGCCTCACAAGTAAAGTTTATGCAAACAAACCTTCCAATCTCGAAGAGCTCCAAAGAATCATCGAGGATGCGATTCGCATGATTGCAACAAATGTCCTCAAGCGATTTAATTTTTGTTTGTTTGCAAATGCAAATTTAGCATTTTAAACGTTCTTTGTGAGGTCTTTTGTTTCCGACACCAATTTATAATTGATAATTTTCTTTTCATCATTCATAATAAATAATTTCCTTTTTTCCTTTACCGATTACCTAACTACCTTTATTATTTTTGTTGCAGGGAATTTCAAAACTTTTATGTTAAGGTTAAATAATGGGGATGAAGGGCAAAGCTGTGAGTATCATTAAGCAGTGACTATCTTTCACTGAAAATTTCACGTGATTTTTAGTAACTGACTACTGTGCCCGCTTTTTCTAAACTACTTTTATTTTAAAAGTAACATTATTTCAGCCGATCCGATGGCCGAGATCGGTAAGGCAGTAATGTCGTAGCAATCTCGGAACAAAGGGTCGCGGGTTCTAGTCCCGCCTCAGGCACGCTTTTATTTGCTTTCATTCCTTATCACCATATCGTTTCATCTTCAATGTTGCCATACCGGTCATTAGCGACCACTATTGGAGTCCAATAGTGATCGCTAATGACCTAGATGTTGATGAGACCTTAAATAACAAAAAAAACCTTATCTTAATAAAAATAATTATTATTAATTGCAACACTAATAATAATAATAATATCAATCATTTGTTCAGCGAATCTGAATTTATGATTTATTAATATTTATTTAAAACCGAAAAGTATAAAAGGAGCATATGTTCTGGAGCGTTATGAAACTAAAACAATCAAAGTTTACTATGAAATTTACCTCAATGTATATTTTACATGGCAAGTTTATTTCACTTTTAAACAACATACGAAGGAATGACAATTCTTGACAATTCAATTTTCTTCCGACGCTACACAAGCAGGCGCGTGCCTTTATCTTTGAACTCGGCGGTCACCTGATCTCCTCCTCAGGGTGGCGTTAGTGGGAGAGGGGATTAAGCGTACTTCACGTCAGTTTACCTGCTTGAAACCATCAGCCGCTATCCCACCCGCTCAAACATGGTTGCCAGTGCATTTCGCTCTGCTTGCTGTGGGTTGCGTTTTATACTGATCACACGGTGGTGTGTATATATATATATATATATATATATATATATATATATATATATATATATATATATATATATTGCAACCTTCCCTGCTTACTTTATTTACTCACGCCCACACGTCGGCGTGCACTGTAACCGATGTTCTTATTCACCCTACAAAGAGTGAACTGTGAACTAAACTATCGTGGCTGCCTTCTACTATACCTTTGTTCTATTCTGTCAACTATTTGCCCTACCATCGCTCTTGCTATTTTCTGGATACAATAACACTTTCGTTTATCAGTCGCCCGTACCTCGGTTAGCGCATACTATTACTAAATCTTACCTGGGCGTGACTCGCGTGCTCATTCCATACGGACTTGAGACGGGATACCTCAGTTTCGTGCCTGGGTCAATTTCTAGATAACTACTAAAAAACGACACACATATTCATGAGCCATACTGACTGCTCATTCTTTTATTGCAAGCTCCCCTTCAGCACATCGACAAGGCAAATACATTACGCGAACAACATAACGAACATTACGAACAACGAACATTACGAACAACATAAAATAATGCCATTCACACTTAAAACATTAATAAAATCTTCATTCACACAGGAATGCGCATTCTGTCGTGACCTCGTCTTATGATTGTAATCTTACTTTAATTGCCAAAACTTGATCTTCGACAGAATCTTCCAGTATTTGTCTTGAACAAAAAAAAAAAAATAAAGTACATATGCAATTCATGCAACTTCCCTTTGCTGCGGCGCCGCACACTGTCAGCGCCCATCGTTGCCCGGTGTCTCGCGCACTGCTCGTGTACGAAGTTCCAACTCGACTGCCACCAGTTCCTGGACGCTACTAATTCACTTTCAAAATCGTTACTTATAATCTCGGTTATTATTTCTCACGAACTAATTACGTTCTCTTTAATGTTTTCCTATGTCACACGACGTTTTCAAATTCGGGAATTTTTTTTTATTACGTTCCCCGCGGCGCGGACGTATATTTTCGACGTCCCGAACGACTGCTAATTTAATTTTATACTGGCCTATGTCTTACAAGTGTTCCAGTTTGCTGCCTTCATGTCAATCACTGTTCATTCCCATGCCTACTTACGCGAAATAATGTTCTCACAATTTTGTCCGTGAAATTTAAAAAAAGTTAAATTTTAGCTACACAATGTTCAAATAACTTCCTTTACTTGATAATACTTTAAGAAAACTCTTCCACTAAATATTTCCGAGAAATTCCAAAAATTTCAACACGACATAATGCGTGTACTCGCGACCAAAACTCAATTCGTTCTGTTCCTTACCACTTTCTCCCATTGTTGGCCTATAATCCGACAACTTTCTTTTTTCAAAACACCCGCTCATCACGGTAAAACATGTTAGAAATATTCATATTTCCATCGTTTGCGGGCGTCTTTTTTTCTTTCTTAATCCCCCACGTTATAAATATAAATATTAAACTAATTTGAGTCCCGTACGAATTCCCCCGTGCTGTGACTAATTTTGCCCTAATCCAAATATTCTGATTTTATAATTCCAGAAGGTTTGATGTTAATCCGTCCAGGCGTTCTTGAGATATTAAATAAAAACTAAGTTTCTTATACACTTTCAATAACACAACAATGGGTGCCATGTTCTTCGTTCTTAAACGTGTTACATACAATTCAAACAATTTCTGATATTTCTTGAACCCGTGGCTCGAATTACGTGATTTTTGCTTTAAAATGTTTCTAAAATCAGGTTCTACCCATTGTTTATGTTGCCCATTTCCGCCCTTTACGTTTTCTGCTAACTTCTGAGAATTATAAGCGCGCGGCGTTGCCGTCCATTGTTTTCTTTCCATACTTAATTTCTCTTTGACGAATAAAATTCTGTTCTCTGTATATTTTACGCGTTCTGGGTCTTGCAAATAATTACAATATATATATATATATATATATATATATATATATATATATATATATATATAGTGACGCAACGCTCTGGAGAGCAGCGGCGGCACGGATCGCACCGTCAAAGGATGCAAATTTATTTGGTTTTCTAAAATGGGAAATCGGGGACTAGGGGCAAGATTCTTTCTTTGCGTTGTCCCATATACTTCCAACGAAAAGAAAAGCAAGTGCATTTTTGAAAACAAGATATAACATTTAATGATAAATTGTCTATACACGGATGTCTGTCACCCTCCTGACCTGTCGTCAGCACAAATGTCACAAATTTGCCGTGTTGCCTCAATGCGAATAACGCATAAGGCTTCCTGTACCACCAAAAACAGTGAAAACCATAACAAAACAGAGATAATGTTCTCCACAAAGTACAATGAAATTTAATGTCTCAGATTCAAATCGTACAGAACACTCGAATATTTACAAAATCATAAACAGAGATCGGTAAACCAACTTCGCTTTGTACCAAATATTCAATTATCCTACACAAATTAATATGAAAATTCAACACTACATGACTAACACATTAACTACAAAACACATTTATTATCATCTCCCACCACATAAGTTACGGCAAACAGTTTCACCAGAAAAGAAATCACACAGTTTCATGCTACCTGACATAATCTAAAATCTATGTTTTTATTCTAAACCTGCATGATGTCTCATTCTTAATCCCAGGTCATACACTCTTAATTTACATCAGATGGATATTATTATGTTCAATATCTTCAAGTCTTCATCCTCCCCCTAGCATGTCTCTCGACTCGAAACAATGTTCACCATTGACAAGAAGAATCACTTTAAAGTTCGACATATCACGTGGCCCTTACATTTCCTCTATTTTCGATGCCTATCTCATTCTTGAAACCCTCAAATTTTAACAAAGTCTCGTCTTTCATCGGTTGATTTTATATCCGACTTCAATGATTCCGGAAACGTAATAACAGTTAAATCCTCTTTGGAGTACTTTTCGCAGGGGTGGCTCGGTTCCTCTTCGGCGATGTCAACCTCGAAAATGGCGGCGCCGGCCGCACGTGTCAAGAGAAGCGTCCGCGATCTGGCGCGGCGCTCTCGCCTGCAGGTCCAAGGTCCTAACTCCGCAAGCCCAAAGACTATTGTAGAAATTCATCTACCGAACGCAAAGTCTTAAATGAGAATTTTGAAGCCTCGTCCGAGGGACAAGTCAGAAGTACGAACTCGGAGTAAATGTGTCAGTGAGTAAAAGCTCGAATAGAAGTGATAATTGCGAAGCGTCAAGTTCGAAGTTCGAGCTGCAAGTCCTTGGAGTTCCTCCTGGAGCCTCACACGCGACAAAACGAAGGTCTTGATCCCCTCTTCTCATCCGAGTGCCTTACTCGGCTTAAAATCAGCTTTCTGGAGCGGTGGCGGGTGACAGTCGAACTAATGGTGTGTGATATCTCATGTGGCACAAAAGAAAATTGCCATTGGATTTTTGTTACCAAACATCCAATGGCAATTTTCTTACTGCACGACCTCAAGCGGGGAGTGTACACCTGGATCCTCGCGGACGATGGAATGCAGTGCAGTTGCGGCCTCAATCTTCGAAATTATTCTTTGGTCAAAGAACCGCTTGACCTCCGCCCATGTATCCGTTACGAATTACTTTGTTCCTGCAATTTTATGAGGGGGCGAACGGTCACTCTTTCGCACGGCTGTCCAATCGCGGAGTATTTCATGGAATCACATATGCGCGAAGTGCGAGGAGTACAGCGCCCTGTTCCACTCTGCTACCCCACTCGCGAGGGGCCGGATGCGATGCGGCGTTTTTGAATTATTTTGTGATTTTTAGTGCAGGAGACATTTTTTGGCCGCTGGCACTGTGCGGGGCGGGTCCACTTAAAAAGACAAGGCGGCTGCCTTTTGCGGACTTTTGCCCGATGCAGGGTGGGCACGTGGCGGTCCTTGAGCGTGGGTCATAAACTATCCGCCCCCGCTGTCGGCGCGGCTGTGGCGGCGGGGGTTGGCCAGGCTGGTCCGCTGTGCCAGGCTGGTCCGCTGTTGAAGGCCGCGCAGGTACCTTAGGTCGGCCCCGCGCCTAATGTCTGGGTTAATAAAATCGAGGCTGGAATTGATCTTGTCCGGTCATGTCCTTGTAGGGTCATGTTAAACCCTACCCTCTTCCCTATTTTTCCATTTCCATATACAGCCAGTAATATATCTTTTTCTTCAAGACTCTATTATCCTCCTTCAGTTGTTCTATTAGTCTCTTTGTAATTGATAACAATACAATATATGATTGTCAAAACAAGCTATTCTTATTTAACGTTATTACTAGAGACCGGAAAAATATGTACTATGAAACGTCAAAATATGTACATAAATATGTAATAAAAACAGTAAGAATATGTAATAATATGTAAAATAGGATATAATATGTAATATTAATTATACTCTAATTATAACACACATTTACATAATTCGAACTGACGTCTATAAAAAAGTTTCTATACTAATTTTAAAAACAATGCAAACGTTTTAAAATTCATGTAGAAAGCACAAGTTGATGTACTCTTGTATCTTACAACATTCCCATCGGTAGTACAACCTTCACAAAATTGTTATTCAGGAATGTAGTTTAGCAGCCAGATAAAAAGCAATAGAAACTATCATGGTACAAAGTGGCGATATCTACGACCAGCAAACAATTACCGCAGCATGGAATATTCTCATCGAAGTGTTACTCGACGACGATAGCCAAAGTTTCTTGGTAATTCTGGTTAAAGGTGGCGTCAATGATACTTTTCACACCTAAATATGAAATTGATTTGTCTAGATGCGCACTTCCCGCTACTGAGATAACTGAAGCAGGCACGCTGGGCTGTGAGAATATCCGACTGCGTCTTTACGTAGCGAACCTCGAGTAGTACGCAGCAGCACGCAGAAATAATATAGGAAAAATTGCTGAATTTTTTGGAAATAGTTTTTTACGTAAAAATATGTAAGAAAATTGATAGAATAAAAAATAGTTTGTAAAAATAGCGAAAATGTAAAATATATAATATAGTACCAAATATGTACAAATATGCTACGAAAAAATTGGATATTGTGTTTGGACGGTGACAATTCGCCAAGATTAAAATTTTGAAAGCGGTACGTAGAAAGACAAAAAAATATGTAATTACATACAAATCTGGTCTCTAGTTATTACCGAGTAGAAAGGTACACCCGTGTAATTCAATCGTGTAGAATATCAAGTAATTAGTTTAATTTTACATACAGTTGCAGTATGCAGTATGTATACCAATATTCTGTCTTCGCCTGACTCTACCTGCAAGTAAATTTTATGAACTTCGCGTGTTATTGAACGCAAACAAGTTCAGTCAATTATTGACGGTGTTCAATGCATTGTTTTCATAAACATATTTGGAGAATGTGTTTTCATTTGATATTAGGTTTGTTGATTCTTAACATGCATTTGATAAGTTCTTTGTGTAAAGTTGGCTATTCTGGAAGGAAGTACCCGTCTGTCTCTCACTGTTTGCGCTTCTTCGTTGCCTGGCGGCAGCCAGTGTGCCAGCAGTCTGCGAGCGATGCTGTGAATATGTGTAGATATTTCATTATTGCAATATATACCATGGTAGCGAAGTTTTCGAAATAAAATATTTTTTCTCTCTAAAACATGTCCAAACAATAGTGCTTGTGTAACACTGGAAATCAAAGCCAAAACTACGCGCGCGGGAGGTGAATACATTCGTACCTGACACGAACAAAAATATGTAAGTAATATTTCAAAGCAGATTTTTATTAAACTTAGTTTTAATTAATTTACATGAATTGCTTTCATTTTATTATATATTAGTGTTCTGAATTTTGGAAATTACATTTCTGTCATTCGATAGAGCTGCAACCTCCATCGAGTTATTTGTATTAATATTAAAAAATAAACAAATTGGGGCTCTCATTATAGGATAAATAAAGTCAACTGATTAATTTCTACTAGAAACTAAAAACTAGAGAGGCAGAACACAAAATATATCTAAAATAGTTTTTTTTTTAAATCGCGATAAACCACCGTGAAATTACTTTTTTCCGGGGGTTGTTGCCAGAACGCTAGACATGACGCATGTTTCTCTACTATGTCGGCGCGCCGAATCTGAAGCTGAAGCAAGAATTGCGCCACCACCCTCCAGTTTTTTTATCGCAAAAAAATTGTAAAAACTGGAAAAATTGGTTTGAATTTTTTTCACTACCGACCACATTGTTTAAAAATCTGAAAAATTATGTTATAGAATATTATAAGACCCATTTTAGGGGAACAAATTGAAACAGTACTCAACGTTATCACGTCGAAAATGAATTTTAAAAAAATATTGATTTTTTTCTACATGAATTTGGCGACAAAAATCGTTGACAAAAATACCTGCAAATTGAACAATATATTCCCGTCTCTGCAATTTTTTCCAGTCGGATATACACAACAGATGCTGAGGAAAAAAATAAAACATGCTTAACACGTTTCTCATTGTATCTCTGCAACAACTTGCCTTAGGAGGCCGATTTTTTGTGAATGTACGTCACTTTGTATTCTCTTTCTTATGAGCAACGCGATTATCGATTTGTTTTGGCGGCACTTTTCACCTCCTTATTCGGTAATATCCTTTGCAGTTTTCTTGAATGGAACCAACTAACCGCTGTTAACTAACTCGAATCACTAACCTACAAAAATTTCTTTTGGGTAACTTGCCTCCTCACGATGCAATTTATTGGATTGGCTGGCCGGTCAGCCTGTCAAATTGGTACGCGTGTAGAGGCCTTTAATGAAGTTCCATATCCGGACTGCCAGCGCTATCCCGAGAAACCGAGCTGCTCCGCAAATTAGCGCTGACGTGTCTTAAAGACACTGCGAGCGGTGCGTGCACCGAACGTTTGGCTCTCAGCAAAGAGCAATCGCTCTTGGGCATGGGGTGAGCGATCGCTGCGTTGGTTGTGTGCGCCAAGAAGGTTATAATATATTATAACCACCTTGGTGTGCGCAGGCTGAGTGACTTCCACTCGGGGGCGTCGGTGTGCGCGCCGTCGCGTGCCGCGCTGCTCACGGGCCGCCTGGGGCTGCGCACGGGCGTCGTGCGCAACTTCGGCGACGCGGCGCTGGGCGGCCTGCCTCACAACGAGACCTCCTTCGCCGAGATGCTTCGCGCCGCCGGCTACCGGACTGCCATGCTGGGTGAGCATGCCAGGGAAAATTAATTACTTACGTTCATAAATTAATGTTACCCTAAATGGATGAATGCATAAATACCTTAAACCTAAAGAAGTAGAGGCGTAGAAAACTTGAGGCGTAGTTTCTCGAAAACTCAAGTTTTCTGTACAAATGCGCTCAAAATTCCGCATTTTCACAAACGCTCAAACGCAAGTTTTTCAAAAATGGCTCCAAATTTTTCTTCAAACTTTTCTAATTGATAGTGCTAATTGCAATGTTAAATATTACGTAAAGTTCATTTTGCTGTATTCATTGTTTTTTTCAAAAATTACACAAATGTAATTTTTTTGAAATACCTCTCACTCCTTTAATTTGAACATTTTCATCAATTTGTATGCATCATTACAATTATGAGTGGAAGTGCTTCAAATGGTCTCTAATGAAGTTTTTCGTAAGCTCAATAGATTCCTAAATAGAAAAGGAGCTTCAAATTTCGCATTTACAGTCATGATTAATCGCCATATTCTTAAAACCGCTCCAAACTGTTTCAATGAAAATGTCTATTTATGAAGACATTTTTCTCTTATTTAATATTCTTGAAGTAATAAGTCGGTTGTACAACTAGGAAAGCAACAAATTGAGAAAATGTCAAAAATGTACTTTGGACGACGGTGGATGGCCGCTGGAGAGAATGGAGCAAGATCTTAAAGCCCGACCACACCAAGGAAATTAGAAAACTATACTACGAGAAATTCTGTCCCATTCTGCAGCATCTATAGTTTTAGTTTTCATTGGCAACTGAGGATTGGATTCTTTTCACTTTTCCTTGGCAGCTGCGAAGTTTCATTCTTTTTACTTTCTCGTATATATTACGTATATACGGAGTAATATACGTGGTATAGAGAGAGTTATGTAATTCAGCAAAAAGTCGATTTCGAGATTTCAACGGAAATACACGTTTTGCCCCCCTCCCCCCGATAGAGAAAAAGTGTTTTTTTAACGTCCGTCCGTCTGTCTCTCTGTCCGTCTGGCCGTCCGTCCCTCCGTCTGTGAACACTACTGTGCCTAAAGGACACGTACGATCTTTTCCAAATTGAAGTTGCCTGTCCATCTGGATCTAATTGAAGCTTTGAGATTTTGAAAAAAAGGAAATCTTTAAAAAGTGGGGCTACTTTACACGAAGTCCTAGGGACATTTTCAAAATTTTCTCAGAAACTGCTCCAAATTTTTTCTTTAAATTTTATAAATAATTTACATTTATAAACATGGCATAGGTCCCATTTTCAAGGTTCACACCGAATTTTCGAAAATTGTCAAAATTTAATTTTTCTTCGGACTCCTACAACTACAAAATTGAAGACAGATTTTTTCTTCAATTGAAATTTGTTGTCCATAAATATGTATGAGTGCATGTGCTTTAAATAATGTCAAATTAAGTTTCTCAAAAATAGAACAGTTTTCTGTATAAATGAACTCAAAGTCCCGAATTTTCAGAAATGCTCAAACGCCTTTTTCTCAAATGTGGCTCCAAACTTTTCTTCAAACTTTTACAACGGATAGTGGTATTGGCACTGTTGAATATGACGCAAAGTTAATTTTTGTGTGTCGTTTTGCTTTTTGAAAAATTACACAAATGGAATCTCAAGCCGTTAATATGCACATTTCCATCTGTTTGTATACATTACTTTATTTGTGAATGAACGTGCGTGATGCGTGCATGACTTCAAATGAAGTTTTTTGATAACTCAGTAGATTCCTTTGAAAAGGAGCTTCAATTTCACATTTCAGAAATGCTTAATCGCCATCTTCTTAAAACCGGCTTCAAAATATTCATTGGATGAGGTTTTACTCTTCTTTAATATTCTTGAAATAATATTTCGCTTCTACTATTAAAAAACTGAAAAGTTGAGAAACTGTCTAGAAAATGTACTTTCTGTGACGATAGACTGGCCAGAGAATGGAGCAAGATCTTAAAGCCAGTCCACACCAAGGAAATTAGAACTAGAGGTGGCACAGACCAATTTTTTCTAATTTCTTTGGTGGTGCCTAGCTTTAATGCCTGGTCCATTCTCTTGCTAGCTGTCATCTATCTATCTGTACATATGGATACATGTACATATTTGGCAATCAACACTCTTGATTGCCAAATTGATAACTATTTACATCACTCAAGTAAATAGTTATAAGGCTGGAAGAAAGAAGAACAGTGTAATGAATAAGTGATTATTGTGTAGTGTGTACCAGTGCAATAGGGTACGAAGACAAATTGGGAGTGTAATTAAAAGGGTTATAATGGGTCTTGTCATTTATCTTTGGTTAAAGCAAAGATGATGCTTAGGAAGAGGGAAGTTGTGATATACCAAAATGACGAACCATTTTTTACCGTTTTTATTATGGAAATGTCATTTTATATGACATAGAATATAGGGATGGCAATAGACGATCGCGACGGGGTCGCTATGTGACAAATAAACAACAGGCATTAAGGATCATTTTCGTTAGGTTGAAATGACAGAGCCAGAAGCGGAATAAGCATTGTTTTGAGAGACAAAAGAAAAAGACATAAAATTCGGATGCTTCCGAGTTTTTAGAAGAACATTCATTCGCTAGAGCAACGCGGTGATGAGCGGGTCGGCTCTTGATATATTTTACTAGATCGAGGAAAGACTGTAATACAAAGTTGTATTAAGTTAACTATCGGTTTTTATATTACGATAGAGCGTTCTTGTAAGAAGAAAAATACGTATCTAGGCGTCCACCCGAGACGTTAGTGAAGGAAGTCACGAATTATAATAGTATCGCCGGAAGAATTTAGAACCAGACACGGACATTAGGCGAGGACTTCATCCAGAAGCAAGATTCTGACCTCTCTTCCGCTGGCACTACCAAAATCGGTTACCACAAAACCACATATACCATAATTTAGAATTATTTAATTGCTAATGAATTACGCAAAAATTAATTTTTTTGCTCTTCAAACTTTTGCGTAATGAATGGTGAGCTGCCGGAAGATTCCGCTGGATCAACCACAATTAGTTACCACAAAACCAAATACGCCAGCTTGTAGAGCGATTTAATTTCTAATTAATTACGCAAAAATTAATTTAATTGCTCTTCAAACTTCCGAGTAAATAATTATAAACTAGCACTTACGGTTTCCGCTGGCACTACCACAAACGGTTACCACAAAATCATATATGCCAACTTGTAGAGCGATTTAATTGCTAATTAATTACGCAAAAATAATTTAATTGCTCTTCAAATTTTTGCGTAATGAATGGTGAGCTAGCGGAAGATTCCGCTGGATCTACCACAATTAGTTACCACAAAACCAAATATGCCATCTTGTAGAGCGATTTAATTGTTAATTAATTACGCAAAAATTAATTTTTTTGCTCTTCAAACTTTCGAGTAATTAATTGTGAACGGCAGCAGCCGGTCGGCCGACCGGCTGGCCGTGTGACGTCACGAGTGAGGGGTATCCAGCGAGCGCGCCAGGCCGCTGCCGCCCGCCCGGCTGACTGACAAATTTAAATGAAATACACGAACTGGCGGAGAGCTGACTTCAGTATTGAAAATTATACCAATATTTTGTTATGTTCATGAAGGTCCTCCAAGTACATTGCAGATGATCGCTGAATGACCATAAACGTGTACGGTATATTGGAAAAGAATTGAATCAATCGTAGTACGTTAAACAACTGTGATATCGAGTTACAAGCTTTTGTTGAAACTGTATTGTTTTAATTGTGTCGGGCTATATCGCAAAATATTGCCTATGTGATATTATTTATAAATCAAGGTTTGAATTATTGAAATTTTTTGTAGCATCTGCTAATTTTAAATCGCTAATGCGATCGACGCCTCTTTGGACATGTGTCGATATTTAATTATTATGGAGAGTAAACATTCTCTTTGGAACATTTGTTCCATTACTATTTGACTCCTGTCCTCAAATGTTGACTGATTTTTGTATGTCCTCATCACTAGAGACCGTATTTTAATCTAACTACATATTTTTTGTATTTCTACTTACCGCTCTCTAAAAAAAGGCCAACATATTTAATACTTAATTTAATATTTGGCTTTCATTTTTATGTATATTTTTGGTTATATTTTTACTTTACTCATCTTGATATTTTACTAGATTCACAGCAGTGGAGATTTTAATTCTTCTAGTTCTTTGAAAAAATTGGTTTATTTGTTAAGACTTTACAACATTGTCAACGATTCACCAATGCGTAATTGACCTTATTAGGGCTCAAACCAGATCTCTATTTTGTTGATTACGTACATCAACTCCAATTAGTTAAAACTACAGTGATTAAAAAAACAAATATTTCGGCAACACTGTCATTGCATGTATTTAAGAAATAAGGAAGACTATTTGGAAAAGGGGATGGCAGATTGTTTGAAATTTAATATTTTAAAGGAATATGAATATAGATATTTCTTGTCAACAATGTCATGAGGTCAACAAACATAAGTGATGACCTACAAAAATCAGTCAACATTTGAGGACAGGAGTCAAATAGTAATGGAACAAATGTTTTCAATATCGAAGTGAGCACCCGCCCTGTTCGTGTATTTCATTTAAATGTGTCAGCCGAGCGGGCGGCCGCGCCGGTGGTCTGGCGCGCTCACTGGCTACCCTTACCCGTGACGTCACGCGGCCAGCAGGTCGACCAGCCGGGCGGTCGGCCGGCCGGCCGGCTGCTGCAGGCACGCCCGGCAGTTCACAATTAATTACTCGAAAGTTTGAAGAGCAATTAATTTAATTTTTGCGTACTTAATTAGCAATTAAATCGCTCTATAAGATGGCATATTTGGTTTTGTGGTAACTAATTGTGGTAGATCCAGCGGAATCTTCCGCTAGCTCACCATTCATTACGCAAAAGTTTGAAGAGCAAAAAAATTAATTTTTGCGTAATTAATTAGCAATTAAATAGTTCTAAATGGTGGTATATGTGGTTTTGTGGTAACCGATTTTGGTAGTGCCAGCGGAAGAGAGGTAAGATTCTGCTGCGTCGACGGAGAAGGTTCTACGGGGCGCCATCGAACGAAGAAGTGAAGAGCGCTCGAAGACCCGTGAATGAATAAAAAGGTTTTATAACTATTGTAATATAGAGAAAACTGGTCATGACCAAAGATGAATTCATTTTGATTATCAATATAATAAATTCCAATTTGCTAACTTGAAAGAAAGCTGATTATCATTGTTCGTTATGTGTAATCCGATATTTTAATATTTTCAGATTCCTCGCCACTCTGTATGAATGACATTGAATATTTGGTTGCAGAGTAAATAGAAACAATTATGAACTTCGGACCCCAATTAACTGTGCTAGTCCAACATAATTTTGGAAGGAGAGATATTTAAATTACGTAGTAATCATTATGGGCTCGTGTGACCGGCTAGCTCAGGAAGCATGTAGAGTAAAGAAGAGTAGATGGTGGACGGATTTTAAAAAAATGATGAATTTAAAATAAAATTATTGAGAACACAAATGGACTTTAATGAAAAACTTAAATTTTAAGCATACAAAAAATCAAGGTCTGAATAATTACTTCTTCTATTTTTTTATGCTATAAAACTAATGTATTACAGGGAACTTAATAATGTAAGGAAGTCGCCAATGCGCGGCGAGCACTTCCTTGACAAGAGTTTCTTTAAACAAGCGTCGCGCCTGAAGGGCGCACTGAAGATCTTGCCGCAGCTCGACAATCAAAACACAGTCACCGTTCGCAGGCAGGTCCGCTGGGATGGGCAACCTCTACAGGTCGCCGAACCTCACACCAGGCGGCGTGTCCCGTGGGTCTCGGGGAAGGCCCTTTGAGTCCCGTCGGCGGGTGGTTGCGGTGGCGCAGCGTGACCACGGCGACGCGACGGCGGCAGCGGCCACAGCGGCGGCGCAGTGACGGCGACGATGAAAGCGACGACCAAAAGCGACGACAGCTCAAGATTCAGGTGTCCAGCAACGCGATTATACTCGTCGCGTGAATTGTGACGGGCGACGCGGGCGTGATTGGCAGAGATCAAAAGAGAATATATTCGACAAATGAGCAATAGGAGGAACTACTCGTCCTCAATTTAAAACAAAGGGACACTGCCCTTCTCCGGCTTTACTGCTCTGCGAGCTAAGCGCACCTAAGCGCTCACCTCTCCTACCCTTCTGCTCCGCCTACTGGGATCTCTCCCACCGTTCTGATCTGGCTGCTCGGCGCATGCCAGCGCTCGCAAGTCTTTTTCTCCCCCCCAGTTTCCCAAATGTTCTAGAAGTTTCCAATTTTTTTTTACTAAAATGTGCTTCTATTGGCAAAAGGTTCCTACGTCTTACTTAAATTTGGTCCAATAATATCTTACGTTTTGTCGGTGTGTCGAGCGGAATTTTCCATGAAGCGCTCTCACTCGCACACTTTTCGTAAATAAACGCAGGTGGTCCCTCCCAGAGTTTCCAAACTGCGCAGCCCCCCTTCCCAGTTAGATCCCCAGGGATAGACCCGCGTCGGCGTTGGCGAAAACAAACACAGTTTCCCCCTTTTTTCTAGGCGCCGAGATGTCGCGACAGCAGTTGTGCGTAACGAATCAGCCGCCCGACGGCTCAGAAAAGACGCAAAAGCGCCAGTGCGTGATTACGCAACACTTTGTTTTCGATTAAGCTGGGTATAATATTCGGTATCGTTACATTTGCCCTCCCCCTCGGATAGAGATAAAAATCGGGGTTTTGAAAAAAAATCTTAATTTTGAAAAATGAGAGTTTTATCTCGTCAAAAAAATTTAAAAAAAACGTTACCGAATATTTGAATCACTTTTAGCTAACAATAAAAAAGGAAAGACTGAATTAAAATAATCTTCAATATTCTACAATTCCCTGCACAAACTTTTGCTTAAACTAGAAACAGTTGTTTAACACATAATTAAACTAAAATTACAAAAACAAATATTTAATTTTCACGACTCAGAAACCGCAAACTGATCCGAGAGCTCAAGGCACTGATGAATTATATCCAGAGATTGTCAGTCTGTTGTTAAAAAAAATCCCGTGAATTTTCTGTCGTCTGGGTGAATTGAAATTTGCCAATACGAGCAAGAAAAATCTAATGCAGAAACAATTTTGGTTTTATTAAATTTCCACAAAATCTCATCGATGTTCTGATGTGCCTCGTTTTCAGGAATGGTAACCTCGTTGATCCGTCGAGCATCTAAACAAATCCTTACCCCCCCCCATCTTTTTTCTTAACCACAACAATTGGGTTCAAATAAGCTGTTACTGATCTTTCAATTATATCCTCGCTAATCATGGTTTTAATAGTTTTATCCACTTCCCCCCTCATTGATTGTGGAATGGGATAATTCTTCATTTTAAAAGGTGAATCATCGGTGACCTGTATTCGAAAGCTAAAGTCTTTAATAGGACGTACGGGACGATCAAAAACATTTACATACCTAAGTAGCATTCTTTGCAGCTGGGAGCGCTCGTGGTCAGAAAAGTCATTATTCAGCATATTGCTTATGACCCCACTCACGTCATCCCCCAAATTCCAGGACGCGCATGAAATGTCGATTTCTATTTTGTCATCGTCGTCATCCTTAATTACGATTTCCCTATCCTCACCGAAGCTCACAATATTCTTAGAAAAATCCACTACTCCATTATTTTCCCTTAAAAAATTAACCCCGAGTATTACATCATAATTTAGATCCTCTATGATCAAACATGGCACATCGAATAAAATTTCCCCAATTTTAAAAGAAAGCAAAACCTGCATGGTGATAGGCTTACTCTTTTTCTTTCCTACTCCTATGACAAAGCATTTAATAGTGGGCAGAGTCGGTATTGGAATGCGTTCGCTTAATAATTTTTCGTAAAGCTTCCGAGAAATTGCCCTGATTTCACTGCCAGTGTCTATCAAAGCCTGAACATTAATATTTTCAATAAGGAAGTCTACAACCGGACATTTTCTCGCTCGATCTCTGACAGATTCACTTACGTCGTTATTCAAATCAAAAAAAGCATAGTTGACTGACACAATATTAAATATTGGTATCTCTGAATTAATTCGTTTGGAACCCAGATACCCAGAAAGCCCAAACGGTTCTAGTTTGACGGACCCGGTTTCCCAGAATCCTGACGTCCGTTCCTACCGGTAGTGTTATTACCGCGGTTTTCACTTGGCTCTGGCGGCGGACAAGGGTCGTTACCCCCATTCCTCTGACCATGATCATCACGACGCCATGATTGCCTATTTTGATAATCATCATCAGACGAATACCTATGATTTCGGTCCCGATTTTCCTCGTAAGGATTAGTCCGCGTTCAATCAAATTGTGCTAACAATTCTTGAAAATGGTCAAGATTGTCAAATCGAACGCTGTTAATGAGATTTTGCACGTACGTAGGAAAATGTGCAGTCAGGAGCCAAATAATCTTTTTATCATCCGTCATCGGATCACATAATTTGATAGCCGAGATCTTTTCCATTGCGTAATCTAAATAAGATTGGTTATTTCTTTTGTCCCATCTACTCTCTAGAATTTTTCTCTCGAATTCGTACCGTCGCTGCTCTCCCCAATAACGTGAAAGAAAACGAGTTCGGAATTCCTCGTAGGTTTCCGGAAACGATGTTAACGCAGTAAGCCAGTGTGCAGCGTTACCCCGCAAAAGTTCCTGCATAAATTTTGGTTTTAAATGAGCTGGTACCGCCTTTGTTAAATTCATGTAATTTTCAGCTCGGTCGAGAAACACCTTCGGATTTTCATCCGGTTTTCCTGAAAAGCAAAGGTTCTGAGGAGGAGCCCACGAAAATTTTAATCCAGAACCTGCAGGCGCGTTCGTTGTTGGATGATTTTCCATCTCTTTTTGTACTTCTCCCTTTACTAATTTGATTACATTTTTATCAATTTCTTTCTTTAACTTGGTTTCCCTTTCCCTCAGGTTTTCCTCACTGATGTCACCTATCATTTCATGAATTTGATTAACTTCAGTGTGAAGTTTTGTTTCTAATTTATTAATTTTGCCGTTCAATTCGGTCGTAACCTCGGCAATATTCTCATTTATCGACTCACAGCATGCCTCTAATTTATTGTCGCACGCTTCTAATTTCTGGTGAATTTCGGATTGGAGATTTTTGAAATTCACATTCGTCTCGGTCCTCGAATTCCCCAATTCTTGACCTAGTTTCTCAACTGTGTTCTCAATTTCCCCGTACCTACCCTCGAGTTGATTTTTAAGTGACTCGACTTCATATTCGAGTTTTTCCTCTAGTTTTATAAGTTTCGCGGATTGTTTTTCTAAGCAGTTTTCTAACCGATCGGCTGTTTCCTGACACTTTTTTTCGTGTTCTGAAAACCGTGAATTTAGTTCTACTCTTAGCTTTTCATTACTTTCAGAAATTTGGTTCATTAATTCTGTTTTTAAGTTTTCATTACTCTCTGCCTGTTTATTACTACTTTCAGAAATTTGGGTCATTAATTCTGCTTTTAATTTTTCATTACTTTCTACCTGTTTCTTACTACTCTCAGAAATTTGGTTCGTTAACACTCGCATGAGATCACTTAAGGTGATTTCAGGCGTGGACTGATCCCCTGAGCTGTCGTCTCCTTCTACGTCGACACCCGATTCGTCCAACATTTTGACTACTTTATGCGTTTTTACTGTTTTTCTTGAAACGCGCACACGATTTTTCCACAACACAACACACAAAAAAATAACACTCAGGAACAAAATACAAGACCAAATAACATCATTAACAGTCCACAAGTGTTCAATCTCGTAGCAATGTCCTTCCATCCATTTCTTACTTTAATTTTAGTAAAATTAAATTTAATTTGTCGTGCAAACAATACACGATAATTTTAAAATTAGCGATATTTAATTTATCACAAATTAAATTTGAGGGCGTTCAACTGGGGTATCAAAGATACTAATTCGAGCCCCACTTGGGAAAGCCATTTTTGCACCGAACCCGGTCTCCCAGACCTACCTTTGCTTCCCTGGGCTCGTGTGGCCGGCTAGCTCAGGAAGCATGTAGAGTAAAGAAGAATAGATGGTGAACGGATTTTTAAAAAAATGATGATGAATATAAAATAAAATTATTGAGAACACAAATGGACTTTAATGAAAAACTTAAATTTTAAGCATACAGAAAATCAAGGTCTGAATAATTACTTCTTCTATTTTTTATGCTATAAAACTAATGTATTACAGGGAACTTAATAATGTAAGGAACTCGCCAATGCGCGGCGAGCACTTCCTTGATAAGAGTTTCTTTAAACAAGCGTCGCGCCTGAAGGGCGCACTGAAGATCTTGCCGCAGCTCGACAATCAAAACACAGTCACCGTTCGCAGGCAGGTCCGCTGGGATGGGCAACCTCTACAGGTCGCCGAACCTCACACCAGGCGGCGTGTCCCGTGGGTCTCGGGGAAGGCCCTTTGAGTCCCGCGTCGGCGGCGGTGGTTGCGGTGGCGCAGCGTGACCACGGCGACGCGACGGCGGCAGCGGCCACAGCGGCGGCGCAGTGACGGCGACGATGAAAGTGACGACCAAAAGCGACGACAGCTCAAGATTCAGGTGTCCAGCAACGCGATTATACTCGTCGCGTGAATTGTGACGGGCGACGCGGGCGTGATTGGCAGAGATCAAAAGAGAATATATTCGACAAATGAGCAATAGGAGGAACTACTCGTCCTCAATTTAAAACAAAGGGACACTGCCCTTCTCCGGCTTTACTGCTCTGCGAGCTAAGCGCACCTAAGCGCTCACCTCTCCTACCCTTCTGCTCCGCCTACTGGGATCTCTCCCACCGTTCTGATCTGGCTGCTCGGCGCATGCCAGCGCTCGCAAGTCTTTTTCTCCCCCCCCAGTTTCCCAAATGTTCTAGAAGTTTCCAAAACTTTTTCTAAAACGTGCTTCTATTGGCGAAAGGTTCCTACGTCTTACTTAAATTTGGTCCAATAATATCTTACGTTTTGTCGGTGTGTCGAGCGGAATTTTCCATGAAGCGCTCTCACTCGCACACTTTTCGTAAATAAACGCAGGTGGTCCCTCCCAGAGTTTCCAAACTGCGCAGCCCCCCTTCCCAGCTAGATCCCCAGGGATAGACCCGCGTCGGCGTTGGCGAAAACAAACACAGTTTCCCCCCTTTTTTCTTGGCGCCGAGATGTCGCGACGGCAGTTGTGCGTAACGAATCAGCTGCCTGACGGCTCAGAAAAGACGCAAAAGTGCCAGTGCGTGATTACGCAACACTTTGTTTTCGATTAAGCTGGGTATAATATTCGGTATCGTATATATATATATATATATATATATATATATATATATATATATATATATATATAAACACACTTTTGGGGCGAAACTTGTCTTTTGGGAATTTGGATTGGATTCGGCAAGGTTGGATAGCATTTCGTCCTAGGTTGAATTTATTTGTTAAGTGATAAATGTTAAGTGTAGTATAGAAATTTTTTGAAACTGAAGCGATGTGATTTCTGATTAAATCCATACGTAGTTCCCTATGGATCTGAGAATTGGGTATAAATCACGGTGCTTGTTTGATTTTCCTAAGACATTTGTTTTGTACCGTCTGAAGTTTCTCTATTGATGAGGGTACTGCGCTTTGACAGTTGAATGTGATAACTGGTAACTAAGTACATGTTTTGTTATGTATAGAGGAGTCGGGAATATTACGAAGTGTATACTTTGTGCGAGAATAAACTCCTGTTCTTACTGGATGACATCATGATGAGTATCATTTACTAATACCAAACAACACGCTTCCCCAAACAGGACAAGCATATGTTAAGGTGGGTAAATATCGTAAGCTGACATTGAAGTTTTAATGAGGATTTTCTGTTAATTAGTGGGTATAATTTTGATATTTTCCCTTGGGTTTTATTTACTAATGCATGGATGTAGGGTTTCCATGTTAATATTTTATCGAAAAGCACACCAAGATATTTAATTGGACTATTATTCCATTGAATTGGGTTGCAGTGGATTGTTAAGTTGGGAGGAGTTTTTGGTCTACGGAGTGTGAATATTTTGGCTTGGCATTTTTCTGGATTGGTTTTTATTCTCCACTGATCTGTCCACGATATTAGTTCTTCAAGATTATTTTGTATCCGATCTTGGGCTATGAGAATGTCTTCGTGACCAGTGAATAAGGCAGTGTTATCAGCGAAGAGAGCTAATTTGGTGTGTGGCATACGTGGGATATCTGAGGTGTAAATTTTAAATAAAATTGGAGAGAGTACTGAGCCCTGAGGTAAGTCTGCTGATATGTTCCGAGGGGTTGATAATGTTTCATTGACTTTTACTGTGAAATTTCTGTTTGAAAGAAAGCTATTGATTATTTTTTGGATATAATCAGGGACTTCCAGACTACATAATTTATAGATTTGTCCTGCGTGCCAGATCCTGTCATATGCCTGTGCAAAGTCTAAGAAAATTGCTACTGTATGCTTCTTTTGATGAAAACTCTCGGCAATATTTTTCGTTAGTCTCAGTAATTGGTGCGTGCATGAATGGTTAGGTCTAAAGTCAAATTGTTCATCGGGGATTGCGTTCGTTTCTGAAAGGTATTTATTAAGTCTGCTGAGCAACATTCTTTCAAAAACTTTTGATATGGAGGGTAGCAAACTGATGGGTCTGTAATTTTCTCTCAATCTAGGATCTTTACCTGGTTTGCGAAAAGGTAGGATGATGGCGGTTTTCCATGCGTTTGGGAAGTGATTTAGACGTACGATTGCATTAAATATTGCCGTGAGTGTCGCAATAGTATACTGAGATATACAAATTTTTCTCTACATTAATTTCTCGCAAAGATCTTAGCGTCCGGCTTGCTGGGTCAATGGGTCACGATATATTATAATCCTTATTACCTTTATAATGGATTATAGGATCCGCAGACTATACAGCGCTGCTGGGAATCTGAAATAGAATGATTCTAATTCCTAGTTCATTACTGTTTGGATTGACTAAATGAAAGATCACTTTCTTTTCTAAAGAACAAAATTTAACAAAGTTTATTGTTACCTTTTTGCAAACAATATAGTGAATTTAATAAATGATTTTGATGTTAGGCCTTTGATCAAGATATCTTTGAATTTAGAGTTTTATACCGCGGTTAACTTATCTATTCTTCGTTGATGTCCCTCGAAGACTTCTCAGTCGAAATATCTTGCGAGCTTGCCGTAGTCCAAAGTTCCAAGAAATCCTCTTCTGCTCCTATCCAAGATGGTGTCAAACTATCAAAATTATCAGTCCTGATTACGTCCTATGACATAGTCCCGAAACCTATAACTCGATTACCACTCCCGACAAAGTCCCAATTTATGCGTCAATATTACTTCCACATGCAATATCTGCAATATCATTTACTGTCCTTAAACTTTCACGATTTGAAAAACCCGACTCTGACTATCTGCATTACACTCGCTCCCTCTCACAACCTACGATCCGTTCAGACACGCGATGCCGGTCAGAATGAAATCTTCCTGCATGATTCACCCCTCGAAGCTTCGTATTAAACTCCCTTCTTTTTTTTCATAACATTTGACCGTCCTTCTCTCACCCAGCCAATCCATGCGTTCGTTATATTTTGGTGTAGCTGACCTTTCGATCGTCTAAACTTCTTAATGCATATTCCACCATATAGTCTTCAAATAAATGTTAGTTTATTTTCATGTGACATATCGGTATGTCACAGCTTCCCCTCTCCAAGCGTCATTTGGTTTGCTACAACCTAACTAAATGACAAGACTAAAACTGAACACTTTCTTCTTGCTTCTTCACACTAAACGACATTAACACTTTACACTTTGCACTGCACTAGGTCTTGTTTCTTGCTGCCTTAAAACTATTTACATTTTCCTTTCGGAATGTGCCAACAATAACCATTTCACCAGGTATTCTAATAACCGTTTCTGCCTAATATTTGCTCCCCATTAACTTCATTGAATACACATACACATTAAATTAAACTCCCTACACAAACTGACAAAATACACATAACAACAAAACAATAACAAAAGAAAAACTATTACTCCTAATATTTACAACTATTTACAAATCTCTGTCATGACCAGAATATTTAATCATGCGTGTCGTCCCTCATATACGGCTTCATGTTCCTGTAGTTATATGTTCCCATTTGTCGTCCGTTTTCATCATTCAAAATCGCGGCATTCTTGCTTAATACTTTACAAATTCGGTACGGTCCTTTATACAACGGGAAAAATTTATAAAATAGCTTCTTATCCGCTGACGACACTTGAGGTACTCTAATTAACACTTCATCACCCTCCTTATACTCGCCTCGAAAGCATTGCTTCTGTTTTAGCTTTCTTTTGGCTGCTGCCTCCCTCAAATTGTCATAAATTATTCGCGTATCTCTCACATCATCTGGGATCCCACTTATTTCTGGTGGTATCCTAATCCTTCGAAACGGATCATTTTTTTCTTTCCTACCCATGTGGACCTCTATAGGCGTGCTTCGCGTGCTCCCATGCGGAACATTATTCAAAACGTAGTTCAATACTGGAACGGCCTCCATCCATCGGTTATGGCTTTCCGAAATGTAGACTCTAAATAAACGCGAAATCTCCTTCATAATTCTTTCGCTGGGGTTAGCTTGAGGATTCCGTACCGTCGTGTAACATATTTGGATACCAATTCTTCCCATGTCTTGTTCCCATTTTCCACTAGTAAATTGCGTCCCCAGATCACTAATAATTTTTTAGGTATACCGAATTCTTCAAAAAATTTGTGGCATTGCGTAATGCAACTCTGTGCATTCGCCTTTCTAATGGGGTATAATTTTGTGATTTTAGAAAAAACATCCATTATTACTAACAAATATTGATTCCCAAATTTGGATTTCGGCATTGGTCCATAAAGATCCACAGCGTATATTTCCCTAGTTGACGTAGGTATTATCGCTTTGCTGCTCCCCTCATACCTTTTATTGGGCTGTTTGGTTTTCTGACAGACGTCACACTTACTGATTTGCTTACGGATTTGTCGCCCCATGCCTTTCCAATAGCATTTTGATCTTAGTATTACTTCGATTTTGTTACATCCAAAGTGGCCGAAATGTTGATGCGTAGATAGAATCAGTTCTCGCCTATGCGCTTCTGGTATCCAAATTTGATACTGCGTCCCTCGTTTCCTAATCCGATGTAATAATACCCCCTCGTACATCTTCCACATTGAAAATTTCGGATCATCCTGCCGTCGGTCGTTATCTTCCGCCGAAAAATGCTCAATTATTTGCCTCCCCACAGGATCCTCTCTTTGAATTTTCGCTAATTCCTCCTTCGTCCATTTCGGTCGTATTTCCGTTAACTGGATAGCATTAATATCGGGTTCCACACTACCTTCCTTTTCCTTTATCCTGATTCTCGATAAATAATCGGGCAAAACGTTATCACGGCCTTCACAATATTGGATGTTAAAATCAAATTGTTGAAGCCATAGTGACCATCTCAACAATCTATCGTTATTCAAATGACTTCTCATTAAGAAAATTAGGGCCTTGTGGTCCGTAATGACGGTAAATGGTCGTCCAATTAATATAGCCCGTAATTTCTGCGTAGCCCACACAATTCCTAAAGCTTCCCGTTCACTGATAGTAAAACGTCGTTCGCCAAGGGTCAAAACACGACTTTCTAGGGCGATTATTCTCTGCTTATTCTTTTCGTCGAATTGGAACAACACAGCTCCCATGGCAAATCCACTACTATCCACTTGTAGATACATTCTTTTGTCGAAATCTGGATAACTGATCAAAAATGTCTTCTCAAATAGTTCTTTTAATTTTTTAAACGCCTCTTGACATTTTGCATCCCACGCCCATTTCCTCCCCTTCTTTAGCAATTCTATTATTGGGTGTATAATTTCTGAATAACCTTTGCAGAACCGGGAATAATAATTGCACACCCCAATCAATCTTCTAACTTCCCTTACATTCCGAGGTCGTGGAAAATTCTTAATCAATTCTTTCTTTTTATCTTGCATCGACATTCCTTGATCCGATATGACGTGCCCCATAAATTTTATATTCCTCCTCCCGAATTGGCATTTTCCAATATTTAATTTTAAATTATACTTCCGAAAGATTTCGAATAGTTTTTTCAACTTCTTTAAATGTTCAAACATATTGGTAGAGAATAACACAATATCGTCGACGTACATGAGAGTAGTTTCCTTTAGCTCATCCGGTATTACATCGTCCAAATAACTGATTAAAGCTGCGCCACTATTCTTTAATCCAAAGGCCATCCTCTGAAAACTATACGTATTGCCTTCAAATGAAAAACTGACAAATTTTTGCGATTCTGGGTGTAGTCCAATTTGCCAGTACGACGCAGTAAAATCCAGTCCCGTGAATATCCGAGCTCCTTTTACCTTCCACATCATTTCATCTAATTTCGGCGGTTTTTCATGACGAGCGATAGTCTTGCTATTGAGTTTCCTAGCATCCACACAAAATCTGATCTTATTGTCTTTCTTACGAACTATCACTATTGGGCTTACATACGGTGTCATCGATTTTTTTATTATACCATCCTCAAGCATCGTGTTTATTTGTTTACGTACTTCGCTTTTATATACATGGGGGATTGGATATTGTTTCAGATTAAAAGGTTCCTCATCCATCAATTCAATTTTAAATTGATATCCCTTTACCGGCTCCCTTGAACTTCCAAAAATATCTTTATATTCATTGACTAACATTTCAATTGCTTCACTAGCATCTATTCCGTTTTCGTCGACCGCGCCCTCTGCTGCCGCGTGGATCTGGTCCCTGGTCTCTTCAATTTGTTCCGCAATATCGCAAATACACATATCTTCGCCCTCCTGGTCTTTGATCCCTAAACAATGTTGTTGCCCTTTGTCACCTCGTAACAATATACTCCTGTTACCTATGTCGACCTTGGCGTCATACATTTTTAGGCCATCAATCCCCAAAATAATTGGACGAATCAAATTCTTCACTACAATTGCCGGAAACTGAATTGTCATCCCTTGGACTTCCACTTCCACCCAAATTTGCCGACTTCTCGTTTCGATGCGCCTTCCATTAGCTGTCCGAATATCCAAACTCCTAGTGGGTAGCTCCTCAATTTTATTTCCCTTTTTCTTTAACTGCTCATATAATTTTTCCGACACTGCACAAACATTAGCACCTGTGTCAATTAAAATGTCTACAGGTATATTCCGAAATATCCCCTTCAAAATTAAACACGTGCTATTCTCCGCCCGTTCGTCCGTATCTTCCCTTAATAAATCTTCCGCCGATACTTCAATGCTATTCAACTCCTTAAGAACCATCACGCCCTCATTATCATCGTTCGAAGTATCCCGCCCATTTACTTCGAACACTGGGAGTTTTCCTGTTCAATCGCATTAATTTCCACATGTTCCCGTTTATTGTCCTCTTTGAACCTCCGCGGATACCCGTTTCCTGTCTTTTTATTTTCCATTTTAGTACTATTTCCCCTGTCATCCTTTCTTTCTGAGCTATAATTTCCTTGGCGGTTGTAATTATTCATTGTTTTTCCCGTTCCATTGTTATTCTCGTTCCTGCTTTCATTATATTGATACCCGTTACTACGATCATAATCACTATTCAATGTCTGGTCGAATCGACTTAAACGTTCGACCAGATCCTCAGAATCAATAGGCATGGAGTTCCACAATAAATTTTGGATATTTACAGGCAACTGACGAATAATAATTCTAATTAATTCATTGCTATCCATTCTGTCTTCGCATGCCTTGAATGCTGCTATTTTACGTGTTGCGAAGTCACACATATTCTCGGCTCCACCCTTCTTATACCTTTCACTCATTAATTTGTATTTTAGATCAAACTTGTGGCTTTCGTTCCAATATCTTTTTAAGAATTTATCCTTCCATTCCTTATAATTAGTCGGTTCCGGTACTAAAGAGGTCAACCAATGATGTGCCTTGGACGACATGGCTTGTTCTACTATATGCAATTTTAATCTTTCGGGGATATTATTTATCATAAAATAATTCTCTAATTTTGAAATAAACGACCACGGTTGTTCTTTCATATCACCATGAAATTTTAGGTGGCTTGGTATTACAAGCGCCGATGCATTCATTGCTATATTTCCCTGCGAATGCCTCATGAATTCGTTTCCTAACTGTTCGATCTTGTCCTTAATGTCCGACATATATTTCCCAGATTCAGATTCTTGCACCATTTTAATGTTTCTAAGTCCCTCCTGTGTTCGTTTTTCTAATTTACTATCCGAATTAACTAATTTAGATTCTATGTTTTCAATTTTTTCGCCATGTTGAAGCGACATTGCGTTTAAGTTATCTACACGCGATTCGACGATTGTCAACTTTTCGCATTGTTGGTCATGTAAATGTCCCAATGTCTCAACGCTCTCCTGTAAATTATTAACTTTGGAATTAATTTTGTCGCCAGATTCTTTTAATTCCCTCTGCATTTGGTCGACTTGATTATTAAAAGACTCAATTTTACAATGAATAATATTGAATTCAGCCGATGTATCCACCCGTAATTGCACTATTTCCTCGTGTATTTCCTGACGAAAATTCTTCAATTCTAATGACATTTTCGATGTCATTCCTTCCAATTTAGCGTTATTTTTTTCAAATTTAATATTCATATCTGAAGTAATTCCCTCTAATTTAGTATTCATGTCTGAAGTAATTCTCTCTAATTTAGTATTATTATGCTCAAGTTTTGCGTTCATTTCTGCTAACATTTTAAGAATTAAATGATTAGGGTCCATATTTCCTAACGGTGCAGCCATTATTTCCTTTTCTTGTGGTTCAATCTCAATAATTTCACGCGAGATTTCTCCCTCGGGGTTAGTATTAGCAGACGCCATATCATCTACATTAACATTCTCCATACGCAATTTTTTGCTCCTAGTATCCATTTTGAATTCTAATACAAATTAAAATCTCTCTGTTAAATTATTTTAAAATCACACCAATGAAATGGTCTTGGCTCTTTCTTATAATTAACAATTAATTTCAAATGTCAATCCATAAATTTCAGATTCCCTTTGGATCACTTTATTATAATTTATAAGACTAATTTTATCCGTGTCACCAATTGTTATAAATTATAACAAATTATGCATCACGTTGGCGCGCCATTTTGAGATATGCAAATTTCTCTCTATTTTAATATCTTGCAAAGATCTTAGCGTCCGGCTTGCTGGGTCAATGGGTCACGATATATTATAATCCTTATTACCTTTATAATGGATTATAGGATCCGCAGACTATACAGCGCTGCTGGGAATCTGAAATAGAATGATTCTAATTCCTAGTTCATTACTGTTTGGATTGACTAAATGAAAGATCACTTTCTTTTCTAAAGAACAAAATTTAACAAAGTTTATTGTTACCTTTTTGCAAACAATATAGTGAATTTAATACATGATTTTAATGTTAGGCCTTTGATCAAGATATCTTTGAATTTAGAATTTTATACCGCGGTTAACTTATCTATTCTTCGTTGATGTCCCTCGAAGACTTCTCAGTCGAAATATCTTGCGAGCTTGCCGTAGTCCAAAGTTCCAAGAAATCCTCTTCTGCTCCTATCCAAGATGGTGTCAAACTATCAAAATTATCAGTCCCGATTACGTCCTATGACATAGTCCCGAAACCTATAACTCGATTACCACTCCCGACAAAGTTCCAATTTATGCATCAATATTACTTCCACATGCAATATCTGCAATATTATTTACTGTCCTTAAACTTTCACGATCTGAAAACCCGACTCTGACTATCTGCACTCCACTCGCTCCCTCTCACGACCTACGATCCGTTCAGACACGCGATGCCGGTCAGAATGAAATCTTCCTGCATGATTCACCCCTCGAAGCTTCGTATTAAACTACCTTCTTTTTTTTCATAACATTTGACCGTCCTTCTCTCACCCAGCCAATCCATGCGTTCGTTATATTTTGATGTAGCTGACCTTTCGATCGTCTAAACTTCTTAATGCATATTCCACCATATTGTCTTCAAATAAATGTTAGTTTATATTCATGTGACATATCGGTATGTCACAACATGTAGCACTATCCATACCAAAAGTTTTCAGACAAAATTTGTAACGCGAAAACTGTTAAAAGTTAAAAAAAATGTGCATGACCTTAATGAAAGAGCTCATTAAGGAAAACAAATTTCATTTGGAGGAATATTGTAGTTGTATGAAGTCGAAAAAAATTAAAACTTTGCAATTATCGAAAATTCGGTGTTAACAGTAAAAATTGGATCCATGTCACATTTATAAGCGACTCTATTCTTACAAGAAATTTAAAAAAAAATTGAAGCCATTGTTGCCAAAACCTTTAAAATGTGACAGACGCTTAATGTAATGTATCCCTAAAAATAAATGTTTTTCAAAACCGCAGAGCTTTGACTCAAGCCACATGGACAGAGGCTTGTTCAATTTGGGAAAAATCCTTTGCATGTGCTAGTGTTCACAGGTACTGGACGGACGTTTTACCGTCAATCGATTTTTAGGTATCAAGGACCCACAAAACATAGATTCTGGCTACACCACGTGTTAGGCAATTATTTTAAATTTACCAACTGGATTTATTAACTTTTACGTAATCAGAGCCCGGCAATAATAGTTAATCTGCCGAAAATTCGCTGTTTTTCGCACAGAATTACATAGCTTTCTCTCTATAGCGTAAGTGGTAGCGAGAAAGTAAAAATTATTTTCTGAGTATAAATTATTTTATTTTTAATGTTTTTTGAATTAGATAAAATAGTGTTGAGTGGGCGAAAAATTAAAATAAAAAAACGCGTTGTAGAGGATGTGGGTGGTGGGACGGGGACCAAGAAAACTTTCAAAAGTCTTGTTTTAATGTTGGAGTTATAGTGTAGCTACTCATTTGTTTTGCCCTCCAATAAAAGATCTGAAATCCCGCTTCTGCTATTGTATATATGAGTAGATGTGCTTGAAATAATGTCATACAAAGTTTCTCGAAACTCAACATTTTTCTGTTAAAATGAGCTCAAATTTCCGCAATTCTGAGAAAAGCACAAATGCCATTTTTTCAAAAATTATTTCGAATTTTTTCTTGAAACTCTTCCAACGGTTAGTGCAAATTGCACTGTTTCAAATGACGTAAAGCACATTTTTGTGTATTCTTGTTTTTTCAAAAATTACAAAAATGTATTTTTTTTAAATATGGTGGTGGTACTTGAGGGAGGGTCATAAACTACATGCCCTCGCTGTTGGCGCGACTGGAGAGGCGGTAAGACGATTGTTGGCAGGGGGAGAGAGTGGCGTGGCCGGGCCAGGCCGGACCGGGCCAGGTTGGATACCGCAAAAGGCGAAGGCCAGCGCTGCGTCTAATGTTCTGATTAATAAAATCGAGGGTGTAGTTAATCATGTTCTTTCACAGAGGGTGTGACGTTACAACAATAAGGAAATTAGAAAACGTTACTACAAGAAAGTCTGTGCCATTCTGTAACACCACTAGTTACTTTCTAATACACATTTTTTTTATTTTACGTAAAAAAAAACAGTTAAAACTGGGTATGACGTGCCATGGGGAAAAGTGAATTGTTGCACACTTTCAAAATCCTGTGATCCCTACACTAAGTCATATACTACTTGAATTTTGAATTAAAAACTCCCATGTAATAAAATATATTTTTAAGGATATATAAGCAATAAATTTTGGGCTCTTATCCATGTTGTCCTTCGGAATCATACTTCCTGCCGCGACAACCTGGAAACGATTATTTGAAAAATTGTATTTCCCACTGAATTTTAGAAGACGTGCACAGATAATGAAGTTACATTTACGAGTATGTCCATAAGCAAAACAAGGGGCCATCTGAGCATTTTCTCAATGGATCAGGGAAACTGGACGAAAAACCTCATCGAGATGGGGGTCATTGACTCAGAAGCTGCGATACAATACTTGTTACATATTGTTTAGAATTATACAGTCCAATGGTAAATAATACATTAAATATCACTGTTAAAATTAATGTTACGTTCCTTGTGATGCTCAGTATAGTCTCTAATTGTATAGAAACAGTTATGCAGCAGAAACGATTTCACTTTGGATTTAAACTTTTCTATCGAATTTAATCGTTTAATGTCATCTGGCAAAGTGTTGTAAAATAATGTACATGTATTGTATGTGAATTTTTTGTAATGAGCTGTTGATACTGTCATCTGATGAATATGATTTCTACGTCGAGTGTTATAGTAATAGACATCGGCCTTTTTTGAAAATATATTCCCGCCCTTAAGCAAGTCATTTTTGACAAAAACCACTGATTCGTAAATAAAATGACAAGGTAATAGTAAAATTCCTAGATTAATGAAGAGAGGCTTACAATAATCACGTGGGTGGGATTTGGTTATTATTCGTACAATTCCTTTTCGTAATCTAAAAGTCTGGGAGCTATAAGATGTATTTCCCCAGAATATTATGCCATATCTCAGGCGGGAATGAACATTCGCGAAATATACACAACGAGCAGTATGAAGGCTGACTAAATTTGAAAGAATTCTGAACGCGTTGCATAATGAACTTATATTTGTGTTCAATTCATTTAAATGGACGTTCCATTTAAGTTTTGACTGAATTGAGAGACCTAAACATTTTGTTGTCTTGACATCAGTCAATGGTACACCGTTCATTTTCAATGGATCACAGAATGGTTTATTTGAAATGGAAAACTGCATTAAAACCGTTTTATTTTCGTTCACTATTAAATTGTTATTTCGGAACCAATTTGAAACATTTGATATAGTACTATTTACGGTTTCTTTATAGCAAAGGATGTTCGTATCATCCGCAAAGAGAACTGTTCTTCCGTTTCGAATCGTCGAGGGCATATCGTTTACGTCAAGTAGGAACAGAATAGGGTCTAAAATCGATCCTTGAGGAACTCCACGTGCAATGGGCAAAGAGTCGGAAAGATGAGTACGTAATGTTCCATCATTCCAGTAAGGTATTTCCACTCTCTCAGATCGTTGTTTAAGGTACGATCATAACCAATTTAGAGCAATACCACGGATTTCATAAGAAGGTAATTTTGAAAGTAAAATGTCATGATCAATGACGTCAAAAGCTTTTGAGAGATCTAAAAATAATCCAATAGGTGCCTCGTTTTGATCCAATGATGAGGCGACATCTTACAGAAAGGAAAATATGGCTGTTTCCGTTGATTTTGATTTTCTAAATTCATGTTGGCAATCTGAAAGCGCGTCATGTTTACTGAGAAAGGTTCCCATTCGTACGTAAAAAAGTCTCTCTAATATTTTTTAAAAAACTGATAGAAGAGAAATGGGCCGATAATTTTGATTTTTCATTTTTGTTACCTTTTTTGAAGAGCGGCTTAATTTTAGTTCTTTTGAAAATATCTGGAAACGTTCCGGTGCATAACGATGAATTAAATATGTGAGTTGACGGGTGTATAATGGCATACGCACGGGTCTTTAACAAAGAATCCGGGAATTCATCTAAACCGGAGGAATATTAATTTTTTAGTTTACCGACTATTTTGAAAATTTCTTAGGAAGAAGTTTCGGAAACGAACATTGTGTCTAAAATTTTGGGTGAACTGCCTATTATTGAATGGCTGGATTGAATTGAATTGGCTGAAGACCCTTAGTGAGATCGGCAGCAATTCTCGAAAAGTATTGGTTAAAGAGACTAGCCACTGTTGCCGGATCGTTCACATTTATATCGTTATATTTTAAAACAACATTCTCTATAGGGTTTCTAGTTGATTTGGTCGTATTTTTTTATTATATTCCACATTGCTTTTGTTTTGTTATTTGAGTTCAAAACATCCTGATCGTGTTTCATGATTTTAGCCTGTCTTATGACTTTTCTTAACAATGATTTGTATTTTTTAAAGTAGATAAGGAAATCTTTAGATACGTCATGACGTTTAGAAATGAAAGAAAGAATTCGCTTGTTTTTACAACATGTTCTAATCCCTTGTGTTTTCCAAGTATTGCTTTTCGGTGAAATATTTCATTTTCTTTTTTGAAGAGGAAAGCAAGTGTTAAAATGAAATGAAAGAGTTGAAAAAAAAAAAGAATTATATTTGTCGTTTGTATCAACAGTATTATAAACCGCTTCCCATGACTCTTGCATCAAGTAATAAATGAATAATTTTATTTTACTTTTTGTAAACTATCTAGTCATACGTGTATTATTTATTGTGTCAGTGATCGCATTTCTTATAATGGAAAGAATTTGTGCATCGTAGTCACTGTATCCTAAATCTTTTGTTTCAACTTCATATCGAGTAGTAGTTTTATTAATTATAATTTGATCAATTGACTTCATCGAATTTTGTGTGATCCGTGTAGGTACATTAATTGTAATGTCTAAATTGAAGGAATTAATTAAATTGAGAACCTTTTTCTTTCTCGCAAGATTCGACCAGAAAATCAATGTTAAAATGTCCGCATACAACAATGGATTCAAAAGAGCGATTGCTGACTTTGTTAAGTGTTATCTCCAGGTTTTCTAAGAACAAAATATAATCTGCAGCTCTCTCTGTTGGAGGTCTGTAGATGCAAAGTATTATCACTTTTAGCGAAGTAAGATGTACAACAGAAATTTAAAAAACATTTTCAACGGAATACACATTTAATTCCACCAAGGAGATAGGATCAATTGTATTTCTAACGTAAATACAAGAACCCCCATACGTAGGACCTTTATGCGATTCTCTCTCTGCAATAAAAGCCTGCGAGGTAAAAGTTTGGAATTTGGAAAATGCTAAGTTCATTAGGAGATAACCAATGTTCTGTAAAGCAAAGAACATCCATTTGATTTAAATCGCTCTGTAGAGCTGCCTCGATAAACTCAAGTTTTATTTGAAAGGGATTGAACATTATGGTGCAGATTGTTTATTTTTTGCATGTACCTACACGAATGTTTTTCTGTTGCATCTGACTGTAGTTGCAATATATTTAGTCCATTTTTACCTCGAGTGCGTGGTCGAAGGTTGTAGTGTGTCCCGGCAGTGACAGGTTGTGAGGAAAATGGGGCATCAGGTGTAGATGAATTGGTAGTGGGAATGGGAGAAACGGGAGTAGGTTCAGAGGAAGAGGCAACAGGGTTCGAAATAAGGGTTGTGGGTGGAGAACGTAAGGAGGGTGAAAGGGATGGATTTTTGGCAGGAGACTGCGTAGGACTGGAGTTGATGATGTATTGTGCAAGCTTGTTACCGACTGCATGTTTTCCAACAAGGTTCATGTGAAGACCATTCCGGGTGAAGTGTTTTGCTGAGAGGAAATTAATTTCAAAAAGTGTGACATTTGTTTCTCTCAGTTGCAGTTTTAATTGTTGGTTTGCGTGCTTAATCTCGCTGCATAGTGTTGATCTGTTGTACCAGAAGGGCAGAGTCGAGACTACAATGTAAGTATTTTGGGCGGCACATTGTAATTTGTTTACATGTTGTTCAGGTGTAAAGTTACCGCCCAAGTTAATGTCATTCTGCCCTCCTATGATAATGACTGTGTCATGATTGGTCAGTGTCTTCGTGTGGGTGCCCACTCTGCAGTCACATCTGCAAACCTCCCGTTAGGTTTAAAAATAGATGAGACTGAGACGTTGGATGGTAATTTCCTTCTGAGAATGGAGGAAAGATGACGGCCATGACTGTCAGCTAAAATAAGTATCTATTTTTTAGGCTCAGTAGGAATGTCTTTGTTTTCAAGTGAGCTAGGATGCACAGCTTTACGTGCTTTGGTTTTGACGCACTTCCTAGCCTGTTTACGTTGGTTTGTGCATGAATTTGTAGATGGTAGAGAAGGATGGTGAGGATCAGGAAGGCGAGGAAAATCTGTTTCATAATCTAAACCACTAAATTTGTTTTTAATTGTGACTGGATGCGGTGTCTGTGTCTTTTGTACAGTCACGGGTGTACGGTTGGTATTATTCGCTGTGTTGCCGACTTGTTACCCACCGTTTGTGTAGAGAACGACCTCTTCCAACCTATGGAACAATATGGACGTATACGTATTGTAACGAATATTGCGTCATCTGCCGGAACCACTACGAACTACCTGTATGCGCGGATTGTGACATTTGCCGGCGGCCCTTAAACTAGATGGTCCCAGTGTACGCGGCTCGTATCGCAAAGTCTAAAAAATTCTCGCGGTCGCCGACCGCGAGTCAGTCTTAAGTCTGAGGTGGAAGCTGATCTGTGAAGTGTGTGCATCGCGGTGAATAGAAGTGCAGTGATTGTGCGCAGTGACGTCAACCGTGGCCGGCGCCGTGAACTGTGGTCAGTGCAGTGGACTGTGGCCAGTGCTTAGAGTAAGTCTTAGTGCGACAGTGTAAGAGAAGTGAACAGTGAAAATAAATAATCAAGAGAAGTGTAGTGTAAATAAATAATCAAGATAAGTGTGACGTTTAAAGAATAATCAAGTGAATACTATCTGTACTTAAATAAAGTGTTTTCAGTGATTGTGTTATGAAACACAATAAACGTTTTTGTTAAAATAATACCAGAGTTTTAATTCACCACCTACAATCGTAACAGTATATATGGAGTAATATAAGTAGTTCAGAGAAAGTTATGTAATGCTGCGAAAAAAACGGGGGATTTTCGGCAGAAAAAAGTCATTGCCGAGCCCTGATAATAAAAAAGTGGGTTGCTAAATTAAGGAGAAAAAAAATTATCTAACACGTGGTGTAGCCATAATCCCTGCTTTGTGGTTTCTTGATACCGAAAAGCAACTTGACGCCAAAACGTCTGTCCATCTGTGAACAATACAAATGCTTAAACCATACGTAGGATTTTTTCCAAATTTAAGAAGCTCCTGTTGAAGGCTCGAGTTGAAGCTTTGAAATTTTGAAAAACATTCTTTACAATTTGGGGGTACTTTACATGGGTCTCCTGGAAAATTTTTTATTTTTTTCAAAAAGGGCTCCAAATTTTTCTTAATTTTTTTTGTAAGAATAGAGAAAAATACATTTATAAAGGTGGTACAGACCGTTTTCTCTGTTAACTGTGAATTTTCAAAAATTGAAAATGTTAGAATTTTTTTCGGCGTTATTCCACAACTACAAAATTGAAAATAGAGATTTTTCCTTCCAGTAAAATTTAGTTCATTTATTGAGGTCAAGCCCATTTTTTTGGAACTTTTAGTATTTTTCACGGAATATTGTGCGCAATATGTGCAATTTTATAAATAACAAAATCAAGATTTCTCAAAAACCGATCCAAATTTTTTCTTTAAACGTTTGGTAGGGAAAGTGTTAAATCTAACATTTATAAAGTTCCCCTAATTTTTTTATTTAAATTTCTCGTTAGCGTTGAGTAGAATACATAAAGGTTACATAGGAGTGTTGTTCACTGGTAACTCCCAATTTTCGAAAATAGAAAAAGTTTGAATTACTTCCGGCGTCTTCCTACGAATACAAAATTGATAGAGATTGAGATTTTTCCTTTAAGTAAAATTTATTCTCCATATTTAATTCTTTCAATTAGGTCATGCACAGTTTTTAAAACTTTTAGTTGTTTTCTTTAAATATTCCGTGCAATATGAGGATTTTTAATAAAATGACAAAAACAATATTTTCTCAAAACTGTTCCTATTTTTACTTGTACTTACATTCCTCATATACATACATATATACGAGAGTAATATTCGTAGTATAGAGAAAGTTATGTAATTCTGCGCGAAAAAACGCTGGATTTTCGGCGGAAAAATTCATTTCCGGGCTCTGCTGACGAAAAAGTGCATTAAACAAGTTGCTAAATTAAGAGAAAAAACTCTAACACGTGTAGCCAGAATCGCTGTTTAGTGGGTCCTTGATGCTCAGAAACCAGTTAGAAGCAAAATGTCCGTCCATCCGTCCGTCCGTCTGTCCATTCGTCCGTCCGTCATTCTGTCTATCCGTCTGTCTGTGCGTCTGTCTGTGATCACTACTAGTGCCTAAACCACAAGTACGATCTTTTCCAAATTGAAGATACCTTTGACGATCTGGCTCTAGTTGGAGCTTTGAGATTTTGAAAAACATTTCTTAAAATTTGAGGGCACTTTACATGAAGCCCCCAGGCCATTTTCAAAAATTTCTCAAAAACGGCTCCAAATTTTTTCTTTAAATTTCTTATATCAATAGAGTAAAATGCACTTATAAAGGTGGCGTAGGTCCGAATTTCATTGTTAACTGAATTTTCGATACTTGCAAAAGTTTGAATTTTTTCGGCGTTTCCCTACTATTATGAACTTGACCACAAATATTATTTCATCGAATGAAATTTGTTGTCCTTAAATAGTTCTTTCATTAAGATCATGCGGATGATTTTTAAAATTTTAGTAGTTTTCGTGCTGTATTGCGTGCAATATTTGCAATTTAAAAATTACAAAAACAAGATTTTCTCAAAAACGGCTCCAAATTTTTCCTTTAATTTTTTGGCAGCGGTAATGACAAATGTACCCTATACAATGACCCTATAAACCATTTTGCTCTATTGTTTCTTTTTCAAAAAACGACAAAAATGTATTTTTTTGAGTTGTGTCTCACGTCGGTCGTGTTTACCTTAAAGGCAATTTCTTTACGTTATTATATTTATGAGTGCATGTTCTTTAAATAATGTCAAGTAAAGTTTCTCGAAAACTCAACAGTTTTTTGTTAAAATGAGCTCAAAATTCAGCATTTTGAGAAACGCTCAAACGCCATTTTCTCAAAAAGACTCCAAATTTTTTTTCTAACTTTTCCAACGGATAGTGGTAATATAGTTGATCAACAGACCTCAAGGGACCCCGACGGTTCTTAAAAGAATATTTAATTCTACGTTTTTCAAAAAATAAAATGAACTAGAGGTGCTACAGAATGGCACAGACTTTCTTGTGGCAAAGTTTTCTAATTTCCTTGGTGTAGATTGGCATTTGCCACATCCTCTTGCTAGCTGCATCTATCGTCGCATTAAGTCTTCTTCTTCTTTTTTCCATTTTCTCAACTTTTCGGTTTCCTTATAGTGGAACTAAAATATTATTTTACGAATATTACAGAAAAGTAAAACCCCTTCCTAAATGGCTATTTTCATTAAAACAATTGGAGCCGTATTTAAGAAAATGATGATTAAGCATTACTGTAAAGGCGAAACTTGAAGATCCTTTTCAAAGCAATCTATTGAGTTTTCGAAAAACTTCATTACAAGTAATTTGAAGCACACCCACTCACCAATATAATACTGTAAACAAATAGATGGAAATGTGCATATTAACGGCGTGAGAAATTAAAAAAAATTAGATTGGTGTAATTTTTGAAAAAGCAAAGAATACACCAAAATTAACTTTACCTCATATTCAACACTGAAATTAGCACTATCCATGTGAAACATTTGAAGGAAAAATTTGGAGCCATTTTTGAGAAAATGGAGCTTGTGCGTTTCTGAAAATGCGAAATTTTGAGCTCATTTTTACAGAAAACTGTTTAGTTTTCGGGAAACTTTATTTAACATTATTTAAAGCACGTGTACTCATTAATAATGTGAAGAAATCGCATCTAATGTAAATATTACCGACGTGATAGACAAGTCAAAAATATTACATTTTTGTAATTTTTAAACAAACAAAAGAAAATAGCAATACGGCGTTTATGTCATCGGATATAATGCATTGGGTATTAACTTTACTAAAAATTTAAAGAAAAAATTTGGTGCCGTTTTTGAGAAAATCTTGTTTTTGTAACTTTTTCAAATTGCTCATATTTCACTCTTTTGCACGAAAACTACTAAAGTTTTCAAAAACATCTACATGATCTTAATGATAGAACTATTTGAAGGAAAAATCTGTGTCTTCAATTTTATACTTGTAGGAAGAGGCCGCAAAAAATTCAAACTTTTGCAGATTTCGAAAATTCGGAGTTGACCGTGAAAATCGGACCTATGCCACCTTTATAAGTGTATTTTATTCTATTCTTACAGGAAATTTAAAGAAAAAATCTGGAGCCTTTTTTTAGAAAATGTAGAAAATGTCCGGGGGGCTTCATATAAAGTTCCTTCAAATATTAAAGAATGTTTTTGAAAATATCATGGCTTCAACTAGTCAGATGAACAGAGCTTTCTTCAATATGGAAAAGATCATACGCATGGTTTAGGAGATAGCAGTGTTCACAGACGGACGGACAGACTCCGTTTGTCTGTCTGTCTGTCTGTCTGTCTGTCTGTCTGTCGGTCTGTCGGTCTGTCGGTCTGTCGGTCTGTCGGTCCGTCCGTCCGTTTGTTTGTCTGTCTATCCTACTGTCTGTCTGTCTGTGTGTCTGTCCGTCCGACCGTCTGTACGTCTTAACACTACTAGCGCTTAAACCACACGTACAAACTTTTCCAAATTGAAGAAACCCCTGTCCATCTGGCTCTAGTTGAAGCTTTGAGATTTTGAGAAACATTCTTTAAAATTTGGGGGTACTTTACATGAAGCCCAAGGAACATTTTCAAACTTTGCATAAAAACGGCTCCAAATTTTTTCTTTAAATTTCTTGTTAGTATAGAGTAGAATACACTTATAAATATGGTATTGGACCGATTTTCACGGTTAAGTCTGAATTTTCGAAAATTGCCAAAATTTGATTTGTTTTCGGAGTCTTCCTACAACTATAAAACTAAAGACAGAGATTTTTCCTTCAAATGAAATTTGTTGTCCATAAATAGTGCTTTGATAATGGTGATGTCATTGTTTTTTAAATAGTAGTTTTCGTGCGTGCAATATTTGTAATTTTTAAAAATTACAAAAGCAAGATTTTCTCAAAACCGGCTCCAAGTTTTTTCTTTAATTTTTTGTACTGTTAGTGCCAAACAAACACTATACGATAACATAAACGGCAAATTGCTCTATTCTTTTGTTTTTTCAAAAATTACAAAAATGTAATTATTTTTACTTGTCTCTTACATCGGCAATACTTACTTTAGAGGCGATTTCTTCACAGTATTATATTTATTAGAACATGTGGTTTAAATAATGTCAAATAAGGTTTCTCAAAAACTCAACAGTTTTCTGAAAAAATTAGCTCAAATTCCCGCATTTTCAGAAACGCTTAATCGCCATTTTCTCAAAAATGGCTCCTAATTTTTTCTTCAAAATTTTGCAAGCGATGGTGATAATGGCACTGTTTAATATGACGTAAAGTTCATTTTGGTGCAGTCGTTTGTTTTTTCAAAAATTTCACATATGTGATTTGTTTGAAATATCTCTCACGCCCTTAATATGCACATTTCAATGGATTTGAATACATTATTGAATGTGTGAGTGGAAATTCTTCAAATTACTTCAAATTAAGTTTATCAAAAACTCAATAGATTCCTGTGAAAAAGGAGCTTCAAATTTCGAATTTACAGTTTTTTGTACGCGTTAACGCTTAACGCAATTTTCTTAAAAAGACTCCAAATTTTTCAATGAAAATTTCTATTTTGTACGAGGTTATACTCTTCTTTAATTTTCTTGAAGTTATATTTCGGTTCTACTATTAAAAATCGAAAATGTATTTTGACCGGCGATAGATGAATGAGGCAAGACCTTAAAGCCAGTCCACACTGTGACCTGTACTCAGGCTGGGTGTGAAATGTTCATGGATTCGGGGCTCTCCCTTTTGAAGATTTTGTAAAAAAAATAACACAAAGTCGTAGTCGAATATTTATAATTGGACGTTTCCTTGAACATTTACCAAGATACAAATGTCATTCCATAAACAACCATAACAAAAAGAACAAACATTGTACAATGTAAAAAAACAACAAGTGTTCCTCAAATATAAACAAAAATTTGTTTTGTTCTGGAGACAATCATGTTATCCATTTACTAGTTTTTTTTATGACTAAAGCAAGAATTGAACATTAGCACTAATCAGACTTCAAAAAAGTAAAGAATGACATGACAGCGATGTAATGTTTGATCAATATTATCACATTTCTTTTTGCACTATCAAACTGGTGCTTAAGCATTAAAAACACAAATTGAATTATTAATTTTTTTAAAGTGCAGCATTCATTGCAGGTTATTTTTCTCTTAAATGACCCTTAAAGTACATCTCACCTCAAGGACAAAAAATGAAGCAAGTGACTGTCTCTTCAGATCACTGTTTAGTCTCCGTGTCAACACCACAAAGACATTTAAACTAGAAAATAAACTACAAATGACAAACACATGTTATCACCTCAGAGATCAACATGAACCTATTCTTAAAATTACAAGTGTTTAAATGTTGTGCAGAAATAAATGTAGAAATGTAACTCATTCTGACTCATATCATACTGAAGCTTCTACATGATCAGTACAACATGATAAATCATCTAGTCTTGTACACTTTAAGAGAATGATACAAGCAAAGATGAAGCATAAATATGAATGTCTCATAACATAACATTCTTAATTTTAATCAATGCATAATTTGCAATACATTAAAGTAACATAATAAATATAAAAACATTCTGTAATAACCTTCGGAAGAAAATGGTATGCACCACGATTCGTCCAACAAGACTGCCCTACCCGGAGCTTTCAAATTGGGAAGGCTGCGCACACTTTGTTGCAGATCACCTGGTCTACGTCCCATTGCACAAGCCAACTCGGTTTGTAAGTGCCAGCATCTGCTTATCAAAAATAAACAATAGCCTCTATTGTAGTGACTATTACATAAGCTTCTTGCACTGTCTTCTTTTAAACATCTCTATTGAATATTTATAGTTTCAATTTAACAGAAGCTGTGTCTTTCCAACACAGTACATTCTATCAACAGAAGCACTGATCACAATCTGAAATGTCTAAACAAAATGTACAGTACAAGTACTTCTTTTCTCAAGATAACCTCACTCCACGACGTCTGACCAATTGCAAAAATCTCTCGCGTCCCTCCTGCCCCCGTGACGTCCCAACGAACGGTAGTGAGACCCCCCCCTACCTCCTCTACACCCCTCTTGCTGCAGAAACAGGTGTCGTCAGCGTCGGCGGCGGCGGCGGCGGCGAATTCGTATGTCGAATATTTGAATGGTCACAACACCAAGGAAATTACAAAACGTAACTACGAGAGAGTCTGTGCCATTCGGTAGCACCTCTAGTTTTCTTCAAGCTTTTGGATAAATGTCCTCTATTAGATGACATAAACGAAATTTTGTTGGATCCTTTGGTTGCTTTTTTCCCAAAATCACGAAAATGTTATTACTTTCTCGTTTACGTACGTATATATGGAGTAATATACGTAATATAGAGAAAGTTATGTAATGCTGCGAAAAATCAATTTCGAGATTTCAACGGAAATACACGTTTTGGGGTCCCCTGATACCAAAAAAATGTCTGCCTCTCCGTCCGTCTCTGTCCGTCTGTCTGTGTGAACTACTGGCGCCTAAAACCATGCGTAGGACTTTTTCAAAATTGCAGAAACCCCTGTCCATCGGGCTCTAGTTGGAGCTTTGAAATTTTGAAAAAACATTTTTTTAAACTTTGGGGTATTTTACATGGAGCCACCGGACATTTTCAAAATTTTCTCAAAAACAACTCCAAATTTGTTCTTCATATTTCTTGTCAGATTAGAGTAAAGTACGCTTATAAAAGTGGCATTGGAATTTTCACGGTTAACGCTGAGTTTTCGAAAATCGCAAAAGTTTGAAGTTTTTCGGCGACTTCCTACAATTATAAAATTGAAGACAGATATTTTTCCTTCAAATGAAATTTGTTGCCCATAAAATTGTTCTTTAATTCAGGTCATGTAGATTTTTTTGAATTTTAGTAGTTTTCGTGCAATAGTGCGTGCAGTATTTGCAATTTAAAAAATAAAAAACAATATTTTCTGAAAAAAGGTTCCAAATTTTTTCTTTAAACTTTTCGTTGGATAGTGCCAAATGTACCCTATACAATGACATAAACACCATGTTTTGGTTCTTCTCTTAGGCAACCGAAAAGTTGAGGAAATATCAAAAAAATGCTCTTTGGGCGACGACACCAAGGAAATTAGAAAACTTTTCTAGGAAAAAGTCTGGGCCATTCTGTAGCTAGTTCAGTTGTGGAATTATATTGTTGCTACATAATGTTCTAGTTTTATTGGATGTGTTGATTATTTCTATGGTAGTTTTGTTTTTGTCGGTTTGAGAGAATGTGTGCTTGTAGGTGTGCTGGTTGTGTCTTGTAAGTGCTTTGTTGTGTTTATTATTATTTCCTTTATCTGCATGACACATTTTTTTTATTTATAGGAGTGAGCTTAATATTTAAATTGTGGTGTCTTGGCTCTGATTATTTTCATAAATGATTCCCAATTTATGTTTTGGGTTTTTAGTCTCTAAATTGAAGCATGTGGGGGAGGTATTATTTTGGTGGTTATTAATACTAGGAGATGGTCTGAATCCATCTCGAATACTGGGGTCGAAAATATACCGCATTTCTGTTAGAAATTGCCATGTCTAATGTGATAACCCCCAATCAGAAGCAGAATTGGGGTTACGCTCCGCTAGTGGAGGGTCGCGGCTCCTCCTTTTCCCCTTTACCGGGGGGGGGGGGAGGGTTAAAACCCCGAGCCCGGCCGCGGAGCGCCCTCTGGTCGATGTGACGCAACAACCTTCAGCTCACGACCGCCACAGGCCGTGGCGTACCAGGCTCCCGAGTGGGCGCCGCCGAGACTTCGTGCTGTTTCGCGGTAGCCACTTTGCTGCCGCCGGTGCCAACTTATCGCCGCCACGGGCGATAGTAGCCACGTCATCTGACCCTGCTGGCCATCGACCTGCTTGGTCGGCGCCACCGCTATCTAGCGAAGAAACCCGTCCACCCTAATTTATATTTGTTATTGTTGTGTTAAAATGTATTTGTATTTGTTGGTACAAAGCAAAGCCAGTGAAGAAATATCTGTATTCACATTTCACCCTGGATCCTGCAAATACAATATTGGCGACGAGAAGTCAAGAAAAAGACGTGTGAAGGACAGTGAAATCAAAGTGTGGTCGTAGTTCGATTTTCAACAAGAACAATGACAGAACAAATGACGCATGTAATAGCGATGTTGCAAGCACAACATCAAGAACAGGTGAAGATACGAGAACAAAGTGAACAAACAATTAGAACGTTAATGAAGCAGTTAGATACAGAAACAACAAGTTAATCAGATTCCGGTATTTCCACAGTATAGTAAAGATCAGGAAGACTAGATAATTTACATAGAACGTTTTAAGCAGCACTTGGAAGCACATCACGTGTCAAATGAAGTCCAGCAACGTGCTCATTTTTTGTCGTGTGTAGGAAAATAAACCTTCATTATGATAAAGAAAATATGCTCAGAAGAAAATCCAAGAAAATTAACATTCAGTCAATTGAAACAAAAACTGGCCGATCATTTTGAAATGAGAACATGTCGTGACCTGAAGATATAAGTTTTTTCAAACTAAATTAAAACCAGGTCAGTCACATGCGGAATGGGTGGTGGAGCTGGGAGGTTTAGCAAAGTTATGTAAGTGATAAAAGTGATTGTGCAAGGTCATATGCAAGTAGTATGATACGAGACATGGTGATATTACACACCCCGATAAATCAATTGCGTATAGATGCAATACGAATAAAAGATCCAACTTTGGAAGAAGTAATGAAGATTGCCACAAGACACGAAATGTCGGAAAATCTGCAAACTCAGATGAAGACAACAGAAAAAGTGAGCAAAGTGACAATTGGAACGAACGAGCAGAAGAGAAGTTAAAATCATGCCCGGGTTGTGAAAAGAACCATGAACGCAGTCGGTGTTGGTTTAAAGATACAGAGTGTAGATTCTGTAAAAAGATCGGACACATTCAAAGTGTTTGTGCAAAGAAGAAACAGATGGCTGTCGCACAACAATAACAAAAACCAAGGAGTATGAAAAATAGCACCTAGCAGTCGGAAGAAACGGAAGTAGACCGAATACAGGCAGTGAATATGATTTTGAATCCATCAGAGGAAGCAAAGATACGAGTGCAATTGGAAATTTTAGGAAGATATGTAGTGTTCCAGATCGACACAGGGGCCACAGTGAATTTAATAAATTTAACAACATATCAACAGTTAGGCGCATCCAATTATTCCAGCAACAATGCAAAGTTAAAAACGTATCAAGGGATGAGCATCTCAGTAAAAGGTCAAGTAGAAGTGAATGCAAGATATAAAGGAGAACGACTGAAGGTACGTTTGGTGATAGTGAACCAATATAATGTGCAAAACATATTGGGAATGGAAGGTATATAATCTTTTGGTTTTACGTTAGAATATGTTATGTTAGTGGATAACAGAAGTAAACATGCAGAAATGAAGAAAATGTGTCAAGAATTTCCGGAAGTGTTTGCAGGTCTAGGTCATTGCACGACGAGTGATTGGAACAACGATGGAAGGACGATTGGATGACATAACGATGGAAGAAAAGTGCCAACCAAAATTTTGCAGAGCAAGATCGGTGCCATTTAATTTACAAGAGCAAGTAAAAGAATTGCAACGATGGGTACAAGGAGGGCTCAAACCAGTCAATACCACGGGGTGGGCCACACCATTGGGAATTATATAGAAACCAAATGGTAAATTAAGGTTGTGTGGAGATTTTAAAGCAACATTAAATCCACAAATGTTAGTAGACCACTATCCTATGGCGAAACCAGAAAAAATATTTGCTAAACTACAAGGTGAATATTTCACGAAAATAGATTTATCGGAAGCTTATCTTCAGTTAGAGTAGATGAAGAATCAAAGAAAATTATGGTGATTAATACCAATAACGGCTTTTATCAGTTTCAAAGACTTCCGTATGGCATTGCCAGCTCGCGATATTTCAAAGGTTTCTGCAAAAAATTACTGAGGAAGTGCGAAATTGTGCCACTTTTTGGACGATATCATTGCGACAGGCAAAACCGAAGAAGCCCATAAGCAGAATTTACGGATTCTGTTGAAATTGTTAAAAGACAATGGACTCGGATGTAATTGAAAGAAAAGTGAATTGTTTAAGATTTCTATAAATTATTTAGGCCACGTAGTAGACAAACATGGAATCCGACCAACAAAAGAAAACATTAAAGCAATTACAAGAATGCCAGCACCTCAAGATATGAAACAACTCAGCCCATTCTTAGGTAAAATTGCTTATTATTCCAAATTTATTAAGAATAGAGCTATGATCACAGCACCATTAGACCAGTTACGGAAGAAGAATGTGAAGTTTATATGGTCAACAAAGTGTGAAAATGCATTTCATAATCTGAAACAACAATTAAGGCAACAATATTGACGCACTACGCGCCAGGTCAACCGCTACTGCTCGCGACTGTAGTAGCCAGACGAGTCATTCGACCAATTGGAGGAAGTCTGCGCTCACATCGATCTCGAGAACTGTGACGCGCTGTTGCGGTTGCTGCGGGACGCAAAAAGGATAGCGCAAGAAACGAGGAAAAACAAATTGCTAACACAAGTAAGTGGTTATTTAAGCAAAGGTTGGCCAACAAGGCAACTAAATCATAGTTCAGAAGACTTAAATCAATTTTTGTTAAAGAAAACCGGGTTATCAATGCCAGATGTGGTGCTAATATATAATTGCGAAGATAACGTAAGAGCTGTAATTCCAAAGAAGTTGCAAGCGGAAGTTTTAAAGTGAAAGCATGTTAGACATTGGGGGCATTACTAGGACAAAAACTGTCGCTAGAAGATATGTATATTGGCCGGGGATGTAAAAACATATATAAAATTTGATACGTAGTTGTAGTGTATGTAGACAGAACCAGGCAAGTCCGCCGAAGCACTTTTTGAGCCGGGCAAAAGCTGAAAAACCATGGGAGCGGGTTCACATTGATTACGCTGGGCCGTTTTGGGGGTCAATGTGGCTCGTGGTTACGGATGCGTTTTCACAGTATCTACATGTGTGTGAGACGCGGACAGCAACAACAGAATCAACAATTCAATTTTTAACGAAAGTTTTCGAATAGAAAACGAAGAAGTTTTCGAATAGAATAGAAAGTTTAACGAATAGAAGGCTCACCGCAACTGTTGATATCAGATAATGGGGCACATTTCACGTCACACATATTCGGAAAATTTTGTACAGAGAATGGCATTCAGCATCTTGGGACGGCTCCGTTCCACCCACAATCAAGCGGGGGAGCAGAAAGATTTGTACGTACGTTCCAAAGTACCCTGACTAAAGCAATGGCTGAAGGAGTTGATAAAGATAAAGCGTTAAAGCAGCTACTAGTAACATACAGAGCAACTCCGATAGGTCACGGAAAGAAAAGCCCTGCGGAACGACTTCATGGGAGACAGCCTAGGACATTATTAGCACTACTAGTACCCACCAAACGCCCGAAACACATTGAGAATACAAGGTTAAGGAAAAAGTATACACCCGATCGTTCAATTCGTATCCGAAATGGATCCCAGCAGTGATTCACGAGACCATAGGCCATAGAATGTATCTGGTACAATCGGAAAACGGTATGACCAGAAGGCATGCAAACTAGATAACAAAAAGGTAGTCAAGGAGCCAGCCGCTCAGCCGGCGACATCGCCAGACGACGGACGCATCAGGAGCGGGGGCGTGACCAGAAGCGGAGTTATGCGCAGAACCCACAGCAGAGACGCCTCACCAGCTCCAGCTCCGCGGCGTTCATATCGTCATCGTGGGCACCCATATGCGCACAATAAAACGGGGAGGAATGTGATAACCCCCAATCAGAAGCAGAATTAGGGTTACGCTCCGCTAGTGGAGGGTCGCGGCTCCTCCTTTTCCCCTTTACCGGGGGGCGAGGGTTAAAACCCCGAGCCCGGCCGCGGAGCGCCCTCTGGTCGATGTGACGCAACAACCTTCAGCTCACGACCGCCACAGGCCGTGGCGTACCAGGCTCCCGAGTGGGCGCCGCCGAGACTTCGTGCTGTTTCGCGGTAGCCACTTTGCTGCCGCCGGTGCCAACGTATCGCCGCCACGGGCGATAGTAGCCACGTCATCTGACCCTGCTGGCCATCGACCTGCTTGGTCGGCGCCACCGCTATCTAGCGAAGAAACCCGTCCACTCTAATTTATATTTGTTATTGTTGTGTTAAAATTTATTTGTATTTGTTGGTACAAAGCAAAGCCACTGAAGAAATATCTGTATTCACATTTCACCCTGGATCCTACAAATACAACATCTAATATATCTGGGGGATTTGCTGCTGTCGTATGGGAAGTGAGTTTGTTCGTATGGCGTGTGTGCTTTAAGTGTAAGTCCGATATTATCTTTTGTAGTTGACAGCCAGCAATGTTGGAAACTCTGCAATCCCAGTTAACATGTTTTGTGTTTAAATCACCTATGTAGTAGAATCACAGGCGTGTTCTGCTGAAGAAGGGAAATAATGTTGGTATTTTTTAATATGGGGTGATTTATATGCTTTTATTATGGTTGTGATTCTTTTATTTACTGGGATTTTAATAGCGATTATTTCTAACCTGGAGTGTGAGGTGTACCAGTTTGCATGTAAGGAATTGATTTTTCAACGAGTAAGAGTACTCCTCCCTATTTTTGATCTTCTGTCTGTTGTTATTGTTACGTTATATCCTGATACGTAAATGTCTGTACTGAGATGAGTTTCGGTGATTCATGTGATTTGTATTCATTTATCTTTTAAATGCCTATTTACGCGCCTATTTTTGAGACATTTTAGCGCCTTTTGCCTGCCTATTTTCCATTTTATAATGCTTATATATCTGCTCTCAAGTTAGGAAGAGCCGACCTGGATGGCCGAGGTGGCTAAGAGCGAGTACCGACTCAGCGCTTCGGTCCGAAGGGTCGCGGGTTCGAGTCCCGCCTTGGGCGTGGCTGTTTGTCCCTTGACTTTGTATGTATGTATTGTCGCGGAGGGCCTCGCGTTCTGCTGACCCCAGATCAGAGGAGCCCGCAAGTGTGTTGGTGTCTAGTGTATGGTCGAATATGCGTCCCATCGGGGCGTAAAGGGTAACCGGCTGTCGGCTGGATAAAAGCCCTAGATAAAAAAAAAAGTTATGAGAAGTACAGTCGTGTTTGTTTACATTTATTCGAATTAATTTTGTTTATTATGTTCAAGTGTATAATTGAGATTACTGTAATGTGTATAAGGTGTTTTGAATGTTTACTAATTAATTATGGTATGTGATTTAGCTTGATGTTGTTATAATTGTAACGTGCATTCACGGTAATAAGATTTTGATTTAGATTTTACTCGATAGGTAAGTTATATATTCCTTTTCTAAGATTTATATTCGATTTCACAATGTAGGTTTAGTATATGAATGATTTGTTTGTTGTTTTTTTGTATGAAATAGAGCCTGAAGATGGACACAAGAGATTCTCCGAAACGTAGCTACGGAGCGTGATTCACTATAGCAAAGACTGTTATGTATATTATTTATAAATAAATTTATAAATGATTGATTTGTAAATAAATGCCGTTGCCTTTAAAATATTGATGCCCAAATTTTTATTAATTTTTTTGGTATCTTTTTATTGCATCAATATATTGTAATTATAGTAAATTAAATTGTCATTACAGTAAATTAGTAATTGTCAGTCATACAAGTTTCTGAAGAATAAATATTGTAATCTATTGTAATCATGTGTACAAACATTTTCAAATATAAAATGATATAAAAAGTATGTCTAACAGAAAGAAATTAAATTTTCTTTTAAAACGACTAATTTTTCAAACAAATCAGACAATAAACTCCTAGTTGTCGAAAGTATAAAACCTCCAAAGGAAAACCGTCATTCAACTGGCGTGGATGAATATAAACTAATGTTATAACGAATAAGCGGTTTTTTATTGCCTGATAATTGTCCAGGATTTTTATTGATATAAACTTATTATTTAAAAATGAAGAGAATCGAAATTCAACTGCTGAAAGAAGCTTTTATTTTTGTTTCAATGAGGTGCATTCACTAACGGAATCAAACAAACAGAAACTATCCTCGTCCTACATTATTTTCTTTCTCCATATTGGAAGTATTTTAAGTATTTCCTTTTTTATATACACCTACTTTATACATTTAAATAAATCTCTAAAATACATGCCAAAAAATTCAAAAATACGTTTTTCAAATACAAAATTATTTAAAATACACATTTTAAATACAATATTTAAATACTGCCCAACACTACGCACGTATACGAGAAAGTAACTATTGATGCTACAGAGTGGCATGGACTGGAGCCGTTTTAAAAAAATTGGAATTTAAGCGGTACTGTAAATGCAAAATTCGAAGATCTTTTTCACAAAAACTTTTTGAGTTTTCAAAACACTTCATTTAAAGTCTTTTGAAGCACTTCCACTCACAAATGCAATAGTGTTTAGAAATCACAGGAAATAGGCATTTAAACGGCGTGAGAGATATTAAAAAAATTACATTTGTGTAATTTTTGAAAAAAACGAAAGAATATCTCTAAATAAACTATGTCGCATTAAACCGTGCAATTAGCACTATCCGTTGGAAAAAGTTTCATAAACAAATTTGCAGTCATATTTGAGAAAATGGTATTTAAACCTTTGTCAAAATGATGAATTTTAAGCTCATTTTCACACACAAATGTTGAGTTTTTGAGAAACTTTAAATGAATCATTTAAAGTATATGTACTCATAAATAAAATAAAGTGAAAAAATTATATTATTTTAGTTTATTGTATGTAACTGTACATCATATTTATTTTAACAATTTATTTATTTGTACGGTTCATTTTCAATTTTCTTGTATTGTTATTTCATGTCTATTTCTACGTTTTTCTTCTACTTTTTATAGAACATGCACACGTTTATTTATGACTTGATTTAAGATTTTTATTCAGGAATTATACGAGATGGTTCTGTATGCAATCCCAATCCATATAATGTAATGCGTATCCGAAAATGGATTGTGGTCGTTTTTACGGCCACATAATTTGTATGTTGGTCGAGTGTATCCATACTCGCTATGCAGACAGCCCGCGAACGAGTCGGCTGTTCCTGCTTTGCCTACCAAGGCTTCGTCACTCAACCAGCACGGCCAGCAGGCCGCTACCTCTAAATTCGTGCCCCTCGCGGGCATCAGCCGCCACCTGACCGAATTTCCGGCAAACTCCGCAACCAGCTCCGGTCAACTGAGTCCGTGCCCATTCCAGTTCGCACCGCCGAATTGCCTGGAGCCTACTTCAGCTCTGACGGCATCCACACACTCAGCCGAGTGATTTGGGTTGGTGCTTGCAGTAAAACGAACTGTAAGTAAAGTTAACTTCAAGAAAGAAGAGCATACACTTTATATACTTTCATTGGTCCTCCGGTTTACGTCTCACAAAGAACAACCTTTGTATTTATGCAAGCATTAAATTTCAATTTACTATTATTGCATATTGACTATCATTCACCTTAAATGCAAATAATCCCCTGAAACCCGTTCTGATCTCGTATGTAGTCGCACTCGCAGCACGGCACCTCCCACGTGTTGGATCTGCTACAGTCATTGTACTGGTCTTTGCTCATACAATTTCAGAATGCACATACAATTTCATTATTACAGCTATTTCTTGTATGGTCGAAGACTAGACACCTCAAACATTATATTGGGCCATTTGTTTTACGTCTTTTTTCGGTTTTGATACACTTCTTCTTCACTTCACGGATTAGGGAAATTCCCTGTTCCGGCTTCATTACACCATCTCTGTCGTGGACGGCCAATGTCCCTTCTTCCTCGTGATCTGTACAGAAAGGCATGTTTGGGGATCCTTTCGTGAGACATTCTTCCTAAGTGCTGTACCCACCGTGATCTGTATTCATTTACTTTTTCAATGATAGAAAATATATTAAGTTCCTTTCTTATATCTTCGTTTTTTATTTTGTCCATTAGGGTGCAACGTTTTACTCTCCGAAGGAATTTCATTTCCGAGGCTTGTATCTTCATTTTATCTTGTATTTTGATCTGTGTTTTGATACACAGATTAGATATTTGATTAATTTTTAGCACTTCCTCAACACTTTTTGTCCGTCAAACTCTACTGCAATAACCGGAATGGGAATATTGTCTGTGTATAATCTTGTGACATTGATCAATGAAAGGTATTTTGAAATTAAATCTTCAAACACCTCTTGCTGAGTTATGTTGATGAATGTTTTTGAAAAATACAGAAAATTTATGGTTCGAGGGATCCTTGTAAGTGTGGAATTATCTATTTGTGCTTAATAAGTATTTGATGACCTTTCTAATGTCCACTATGTACTTGAAGGATAACTTTATTTTGTTGTTAACCGTTTCTGAGGTGAATTGAGCGATAACTTGCTTTCTCTGAGTTGAAATGATTAATGTTTGGAATGGTTTTTCACGAATATGGGGGGGGGGGGGGGATTTTTAAGTTTCGACTTCATTTGTTTTCTCGTCATCTAGGTAGTTGAATCTTTTGCCTTGATCACTTTTTTTTTTCAAGAGAAGCATATCTTTTACTAACAGGTACATTATATTCGGGGGAGGGGGGTACTGTCACCGTGGCCTCCTTTTACACTGTTACTGGTCTTACCACTGCTTTTGATACTGGCGGGGTCATGGCTTACTTGGCAGCGCGGCAGGCCACTGGCCGCGACGGTCTAACTGACCTCACTGGAACCTTGTGTTGGGTCGGCGGCTGGGGTTCCGTTTCCATGTTCGGGGTTTGTTGCCTGCAGCTTCTGGCTGGGTCCATTGATGTGAATGAACGAGCTGCCTGATGAATCTGCGAGGACGTGTTGGTCGTTGCTGTCGGTGACTTCCATTTCTGCTTTGTTGTTGAGGAGCGCCATGGCTCGCGCTATGCTCTGACCTAGGTCAGGGCTTGGTGGATGAAATCTGCTATTAATATTGAAAAATCAATAGCACGACTTTAGATTGGTTCTCTGCACTTGTGACGTTTAATTGACTGTTTGGTACACAAACTTTAAGTCACTGATACTGCACTGAAACGTCCTAAGTTGTGCGGAGCACGATGAGTACTGGTCGCTGGGTCAGAGCGGAATCAATTTTCTTAACATTCGCCCGAAAGGATATTAGAGATTATAAGAACGTATTGAAAGAGCATTCTAAATTCAACAATGTGCAAAAATATAATTCAGAATACTGAGAAATATGACTGCTAGTGCAGATAAGACGCTTAGAAGATGGAGAGCGATATAAAAGGTAAGAAGGCTCAACATAACGGTAGTAGACAGGGTGGGGGTTGCAACAACATACTTCTATTGTTGAGATTGTATTATTGCCTTAATACATATATTTTCAGAAAATGCGGGAATATATTTTCAGAAAATGCCGAAGTCTATTACTATAACACTCGACGTAGAAATCATATTCATCAGGTGACAGTATCAACAGCTCATTACAAAAAATTCACATACAATACATGTACATTATTATACAACACTTTGCCAGATGACATTAAACGATTAAATTCAATAGAAAAGTTTAAATCCCAAGTGAAATCGTTTCTGCTGCATAACTGTTTCTATACAATTAGAGACTATACTGAGCATCACAAGAAAAGTAACATTAATTTTAACAATGATACATAATGCATTAATTACCATTTGGACTGTATAAATGAGTATAAACAACCTGTAACAACTATTGTACTACAGCTTCCGGGTCAATGACCCCCATCTCGATCAGGTTTTTCGTCCAGTTTCCCTGATCCATTGAGCAAATGCTGAGATGGCCCCTTGTTTTGCTTCTGGACATAAATGTAACTTCATTTTCTGTGCACGTCTTCTAGAATTCAGTGGGAAATACAATTATTCAAATTATCGTTTCCATGTTGTCGCGGCAGGAAGTAATAAGAGCCAAAATTTATTGCTTATTTATCCTTGAAAATAGATTTTATTACATGGGAGTTTTTTTGTTTGTTTTTTTCTCCCTTTCAAAATTCAAAATTTATTGCTTATTTATCCTTGAAAATAGATTTTATTACATGGGAGTTTTTTTTTCCCTTTCAAAATTCAAAATTTATTGCTTATTTATCCTTGAAAATCGATTTTATTACATGGGAGTTTTTTTTTGTTTTTTTTTCTCCCTTTCAAAATTCAAAACTTAAGTAGTATATGATTTAGTGTAGGGATCACAGAATTTTGAAAATGTGCACACAATTCACTTTTCCCCATAGCCCGTCATACGCAGTTTTTAACTGTTTTTTTGACGTAAATAAATAAATAAATAAATAAATACAATTAATTATATTATATGTTCTACACACGTAATAGTCGTGTACTCGTGGCATGCGTTAACAGAACGTTTTACCGTTTTATAGAACGGTACGTGTGGCAATAATCGTAAAGATATTTTATAATTTATTATTAATTATCGTATTATGTAATTTATTATATAATTTATAGATTTTTATTAGGCTTTCGTATAGAATGATTTTTACAAGAAGTAGCTATTTTTGAGATATCAACAAATATTTTAATAGTGTTTTTAAAAATGTTTTATGGCTCTGTCACAAATTCCAATGTAAGGTTTGGTGGCAAACTTCAGATTCCTAAACAACACTCCTAATTCGAAAGTTGAAAAAACACAAACAATTAAGAAGATTTAGATTTCCTGTCAGCTCGTAATGAATCAACTACAACGGCCAAGGGTAGTGATTACAATTAAACAATCGAGTTCTTCGACAACTTTCGTGCTCTTTCTTCTTTCCATGACTTTTTATGCTTGGTATTCGCACACTGTACTGTACGGTGCGATAAAAAATCATTAACTAAGATATACAATTATTAGCAAGGCAGATAATTTTACTGAACACAGACAGGAAGGTTTCTGGTTAGCCATTCTAATAGCTAAGCGAGCTAATGGTAAGTTGCGCAAATATTTTTCACTATTTAACTATTAAATTACGTCTAAACGATGGGCGTAACGAAAAAAATGTAAGGCATGAAAGTGTAGGAAATGTTATGTAGAATATTTTGATAAAGAGTATTTTTACTTTCTTGCACTTACTAATGTAAGAAGAGAAAATATTGTAATCGTGCGCCGGAAAACGGCGAATTTTCCCCACAAACACTCTTTATTGCCGAGCCCTGGTAACGAAAAAATGGATGAATCCAGTTGCTAAATATAAAAAAAGTCCTGTAACACGTGTTGCAGCCAGAATCCATGTTTTGTGCGTCCTTCATACCGAAAAATCGATTGACGGCAAAACGTCTGACTCTCTTCTATCTCTCCGTCCGTCCGTCCATCTGTCTGTCCGTCCATCTGTCTGTCCGTCTATCTATCCGTCCGTCCGTCCGTCCGTCCGTCCGTCCGTCCGTCCATGTCTGTGCACAACGCTAGTGGGTCAATCCATTTTAAGTGGCCCAGCACTGGTCACTCGACCATCTCGAAAAAAATCATATTTTGTACATAAATTTCCTTATATTTTGGCTATTCAAAAGCATCTTTGATTTATTTTTATTGTATCTGGTTTAGAAATGGCGGCCATTTTTGTTTTACGCCGTGCGCCATTTTTCGCGTTTGTAGAGGTTTACTCTTTTCAAAATTATTCAGCTCTGGGTTGTTCTAGCATTCTAGAATAAAAGGCATTGGATTCAGTATACTTTGGCCTACAAATTGAATTATTACATACCTACCTTCTATGTTTTTATTTGGGAAATATTTGCAACTAAATCTATGGAACGGAAATGAACCAAGTTCGATTTTCAGAGAGTAACTTCTCATAAAAGGAATAGTATCTCAGCCTTAAATTTCTCTGTGCTTTTACACATAACAGTATAGTTACTTTTTGAAAAACACCATTGTAAGTAACGTACCCCTTAAAAATTACACTCTTAAAATTTGGAATTTTTTTTTCCAAATTTTCAACTGTAATATCTCTATTGGGGAACCAAATAAAAATCGCGTACGTAGTATGCTATGATACCAAACGTAGTAGATCGCTATGATACCAAACTTCATTAAAAATTTCAACTTTTAGATTTAACTCAAAGTATTTTTTAAAAAAACGCCATTTGTAAACCAGATACAATAAAAATAAATCAAAGATGCTTTTGAACAGCCAAAATATAAGGAAATTTATATACAAAATATGAATTTTTTTCGAGATGGTCGAGCGACCAATTTATTAAATTCTAGACCATTTAAAATGGATTGACCCTAGCGCATAAACCGTTCAGCCGATTTGCTCCAAAATTGATATTCCCCAATGGTTAGTGCTTCTTGTACTATTTAATATGACGTTCAGTTTATTTTGGTGTATCAATTTGTTGTTTTTTAAATTATATAAATATATTTTTTTCAATTATTTATCAAATCAATTAAATTATACAAATGTAATCTCTCACGCCGTTAATTTGCACATTTCCGTCGATTTAAATACATTATTTCATTTGTGAGTGGAAGTGCTTTAAATAACTTCCAATGAAGGTTTCCGAGAACTCAATAGATTCCAGAGAAAATAGCTTCAAATTTCGCATTTATAGTAATGCTTAATCGCCCTTTTCTTGAAAAGGCTTCAAATTTTTCGGTGAAAATTTCTATTTAGGACGAGGTTTTACTCTTCTTTAATATTCCTGAAGTAATATTTCAACAAAAAAAGTTCTTTGGGCGACGATAGATGGCAGCTGGAATGAGGATGGGGCAAGAGCATTAAGCCAGTCCACATCAAGGAATTTAGAAAACTTTTCAACGAGAAAGTCTGTGCCTCCGTAGCACCTCTAGTTTCTTCATGAGACATGTTCATGAAAAACATCTAAAAATAATGTTATGCCCAATTTTTCTAAAATATGAGTATTTTATGAGAAATTTTGTGTCAAATGTAGGCAAATTTTATTGTCTTTAAAGCACATTTTTTTAAAAACAGCTCATAATTTTTAGATTAAATTGGGACCTTAGATATCGTAAAGGACGGTTAAGACACAGGTCTCATGTTCGTTGAAATGCCTGATTTTTCGAAAAAAAAAGGAGTTCGGCATCTTCCTACAACTACAATTGTAAAGATATAGTTTTTTCCTATTGAAATGTGTTTTAAAAACCCAGATCTTTAAATTGGGGCATGTTGAAGTTTTTGAAAATATCAGTATTTTTTGAGTAAATTGGCGACAAACGTAGTCACCCACTCCCAATTTACTGCGCATCCTGAACGTAATAGATGTAATTCCTGGTAGTTGGGTGCTTTGTAAGTTAAAAATTGTATATTACTTCATAATTATTTGTTCGTTTCTTACACTGGAGCTTTTGTTTAACGCTAACAAATAAATCTTTTAAAAATTATTTAAAACCTATTTTAAATTGTTGTTCTTAATTGAGTTAAATGTGAAAAAGAATTGATGATTTTGCTTTACGTAATAATTTGTGGGAATGAAGAGTAATGCATGTAAACAACGTGTAGTTTTGATGAATATAACATTATTACATTTCTCTATCCATTTTAATTTTATTGCTAGCGGTATCAAGAATGATAATTTGCAAAATGTGTATCCCATATGAATTAGCGGTCATTGTTGCTTGTTGCAACACATTGTTGTAACGCCGCACTGAAAAAGGAAGGCGAGAATGACGTTCGCGTTAAATATAAACTAATAATTTTATTTACGGATAGAATATGCATCGCGCATCGCTGGTACATTTATGTAGAACGTGAACTGATACAGAATTCAATGGCAGAAGGCTGTTTTCGTTTAGGTGTTTGAATTTAAAAAATATATTTTATATAAAATAAAAATAATTTGTATTTTTCACGCTTCGTTTGTTTAAGAATTTTTCAAATGGTAATTGAAGTGTAAGATAGAAATTGTTATGTTATAATATTAGATAGCTATTAACAATATCGCGAGAAAGTACGTGTTGTAGCACGACTAATTTGTTCTAAAATACAGCAAAATTCAAATTTCACGGCACATGTCCCGTATTCTGTTACGAGAGGAGTTTATAAAACAGTACCCGGGGCGAAGCCCTGACCCAAGTGATGGAGCAAGGGCTGTGAGGCTGCGAGAGCAGCAAGCTGGATCCGTAACACGTTAGTGCGACATGGACCACTTTGTTTGAAAGGGCTTTTGATAGAGAATTGTAACTATCTCGGAAATGACATTCGAACGCTAGGTTTTGACCTCGGGATTTGTGTTTCAAGATGAAAATACATCAAATGACATTACGTCTTTTTCGTTTACGTAAATTACATATCATTTTTTTAAACTGCAATTGGGTATAACCCTGTGGCAATTAATTAACAACAAAAACAACAACAACAATAATAATAATAATAATAATAGTAATAATAATAATAATAATAAAACAGTATAGTGCAAGATGGGGATGCAATAATCATACTATCACTAAGTTTTATAACAATTATTTCAACTCTATCATGATATACAATAATTATTTCTTGGTGATACTACAAATCAATGCAAGCAAAATTAGATTTAAAAAATGCATTGATCGCGTTCACCACACATCACTGCACTGCACTAAGCTACACTGTTTTGGATTGAATTACATTGACCAGCACTTCACAGCACTTCACCGCACTTAGTTATTCATTTAATGTCTATTACTTTCAGCTTGTTCTAATTTATTTCTAAAACTTCGGACACTTGAAAGAAAGCTTTGAAAGTTGCTGCGGGTAAACTGTTCCCACCTCTAATTGCTCTGTTACAAAAGGAAAATTTCCCAAGATTAGAATTTAGTTTCATTGTTCGAATTTGGTGGGTGATCACTTCGGCCGAAATAATTTGGTTTTTCTAATCTGAATTCCTTTCCAAGCTAGTTGACCTACGTAAATAAATAATAGTATTCGGACGTACTTATTTTTTTCGCCTGTCACGTTACACTCACAACCACAATCTTACTGTGAATTCACAACTCGCACCAAAACCCTCCGCACACTGTAAGCATTCAGAAAGAAACTACCCGGAGGCCTAGGAACAAACTAGAGGTGCTACAGAATGGCACAGACTTTATCTAATTTCCTTGGTGTGGTCTGTCTTTAAGGTCTAGCTCCATTGTCTGCCCATCTGCCAACTATCGTCGCCCAAAGTACATTTTCTTTACATTTTTTCAACTTTCCGGTTTCTTAATAGTAGAACCGAAATATTACTTCAAGAATATTAAAGATGAGTAAAACCTAAATACAAATTTTAATTGAAAAAATTGAAGCTATTTTTAAGAAAATGGCAATTAAGCATTACTATAAATGCGAAATTTGAAGCTCTTTTTCATTGCAATCTTTTGTGTTCTCGAAAAACTTCATTTAAAGTTATTTGAATCACTTCCACTCACAAATGTAATAATGTATACAAATCGATGGAAATGTGCATATGAACGGCGTGGAAGATATTTAAAAAATTACGTTTGTGTAATTTTTGAAAAACCAAAAGAATAGAGCAATATGACGTTTGTGTCATCGTGTGGGCTACATTTGGAACTAGCCCGACCAGAAATTTAAAGAAAATATTTGGAGCAGTTTTTGAGAAAATCTTGTTTTTGTAATTTTTTAAATTGCAAATATTGTACGCACTATTGCGCAAAGACGACTAAAATTTTCAAAAAATGTACATGATTTAATGAAAAAACTATTTATGGACAACAAGTTTCATTTGAAGGAAAAATCTCTATTTTCAATTTTTTATTTGTGGGAAGACGCCGAAAAAATTCAAGCTTTTGCAATTTTCAAACGTTGAGAGTTAACGATGTAAATCTGACCTATGCCACCTTTAAAAGTGTGTTTTACCCTATTCTTACAAGAAATTTAAAGAAAAGTTTAGAGCCGTTTTTGAGAAATTTTTGAAAATGACCGGGGGCTAAATGTAAAGTACCCCAAAATTTTAAAGAATGTTTTTCAAAATATAAAAGCTTCAACTAGAGCCAGATGGACGGGAGTTTCTTTAATTTGGAAAAAATCCTATGCACGATTTAGGTGCTAGTAGTGTTCACAGACGGATAGACAGACGGACGTCCGGACGGACGGACGTTTCGCTTCCAATTGGCTTTTCGGCATCAAGGACCCACAAAACAGGGATTCTGGCTACATCACGTGTTATAAGATCTTACTCTCTTAATTTAGCAACTGGTTTTATGCACTTTTTCGTTACCAGAGCCCGGCAATGAATTTTTTTCCGCCAAAAATCCGCCGTTTACATAACTTTCTCTATACAACGTTTATTACTATACATTATATATATATATATATATATATATATATATATATATATATATATACAAATACGAAAAAGTAAAACCAGTACCTGAAGGTCAGAAGTACCTAGCCCTGGCTGTTGAGGCACTTGTCCCACTGCGTCGCAGACGGTGAATGGCTGTTTCGTAAAATTGCCGGGGCAGCATTGTGAAGGAGTTCCACGCGTTTTGCCCACCACCCTCTAGAGTAAACTGTAGAAGGTGGTGGTTTGCCCCTCAGAGCCTTTTTCAGGGGACCAAAAATGGCATAATTGCTGTGACAGATCTGGCCTGGATGAAAGGTGACCGAGAACCTCCCACTTGCGAAAAAATAATACATTAAGGACTCAAAAATACTACATTAGAGAGACAATAATTTTGGGCAACTGCAGAATAAAAAAGAAGATTTGGTTAAATTTTAAAATATCGTCTATCTTCTCTTACTATTTGCTTGAAAAAATAATTTATAAAACATATTTGTAGAGAATTTTACGACCTTTAAAATTGTACATAACTATTTTTGCGCTAAGACCAACCATTAATCTAAAAATGCCCGATTTTTTTGCTACTGAAACTTTTCCTGAAGTATTTCGAGGTGGAAAACTTAGGGTTTTCTTACTATTAACAACTTAAAAAAATTAAAAAAAATTCTACCTCATCTTTTGCAATTTGGACCCCCTTTTGGCTCCTCATCGACTGCACTACAACGCAACCCCGGGAATTTTACGAGACATTCACCGCCATGTGTTGCGGTAGGACAAGTGTCTCAACAGCCAGGGCCAAGAGTACTTGTGACCTACAGACACTGGTTTTTGTTCCTAGGCCTCCGGCACGTTTCTTTTTGGATGCTCCTCATAGTTCACTACATAACATTGAGGAAATGACATAACAAAGACAACATATAATGTCATGTAATAATGACATATAATGGCATGTACGTAACTACAAACAATTACCTGAACACAATCTGAAACCGACAATTTTCTTCTCGTGGATTTTATGTGCATTTTTTCATGCTGCTCTGAGATTGGTCTTCGGAAGAATTTCGACGTAAACTTATGCTCAAAAGCTTGGGACTTGTGAACTCTTTAAGTTCACGGATTTACGTCTACGGTTACGTCAGGGCGTTGTGAATGCTCTCCCTTGAGTAACTCATTTCTAAGTTTTGCGGTAACCTTACGTTTGCTTGTAAGTTCGCGTTGTGAAAGAGACCTTAGTTTTGGCTCTCAATTTGAGAACGATTCTAAAAATAATGAACGAATCTCCAAAAATGAAAGGAACCGGTACCATTTATTTAATGTATACTATTTTATGTCTATGGTTGAATGTTAGAAGGGAAGGCTTAGTTCGTGTTATAGTTATAGTTTATATTTTTCATGAACTGATTGATTTAACGACATTCTTTTACGTGTCCCTGTAATTACATTTTTTATAATGCGAATGGAATGAATTTACGTGCATAAATGCCGGACAGCATGCATAGCACGAAGTGGATTTCCTGAGCGAAACCGCAGTACAGGAAAGAATACGACGCTCTCTTTCCTGCGGCCGCGAGCGGCCATGCGCAAGAAATTATTAGAAACCGGTCGCGCGCAGTGCATGCATCAGATCGTGGCGATGAAAAGTGTCAGTGAAATGTTACTTTTATGGATTCTACTCATCTTTCAGGACACGGGAGTCTGCTCAGCAGGGAAGAGTCCTCTCATTTGTGTTCATGGAAAAACTACAGTTAGAAATGCTACCAAAGTTTCAGACGGATTTCTAAGAACTGAAGACGGTTACAAATATCCTAATTCCTCGTGGCAAGAAAGTGAGGATGGCTCCTACACCGTTTGCAAGTGTGTCGTGCGTCCGTGCTTCCGAAAGTGTTGCCCCGAGTGGCAGGCCCAACATTCAAAAAATCACAGCGAGTGTGTCAACATAACAGAAGAGTATGCGGATGTAGGCAAGCGCCGACCCAGCGTACACGACAAGGATTTGAAGCAAATATTACACGGCAACGACTCACATTCGTTTAACAAGCATTTCGATGTTGTATATGGAAAACCTTGCCCTGGGAATATGATCCGACCCGATGATGATGAATTAAACCAGTTTCATCTCCTCCACGATGGGAAATTGCGGGCATGGGAAGGCGATGAAACTCATGACGTGTTCGGGTATTGTTATGAAATAGTTTTGGACAAAAATCTTGTGACGCCGGTGATGTGTACCAACACCCCATATGTGCCAGTGAAGTTCGCAGTGTACACAGTAGGAATGTTGATTTCGGTGCCGTTCCTCGCAGCCACCTTCATTATCTACACTATGCTGCCGTGTCTTCACTCTGTACATGGACGCAGTTTAATGAGCCATAATCTGGCTCTTCTCACTGCCTATGTTGGTATGCCAGTTGCGTATGCTGTCCATGGGTCACGGCAATTGTATGCGTTTTGCATGTCTAGTGGTGAGTACATTGTGGAGTATTTTTTAACTTAACAGTAGCACTTCCACAAAAAGTGAATGATATGGATGGATGTGAGTAATAAAGAAGTAATGTATTTTAGTTTCGCATTAAAAGAATTTACAGCATACGAACAGAGACACTCTTAGTAATTCTCTAAAAGAAGTAGCAGTATACAAAATATAAATAGCAGGAGGAACCAGATGCATTTGTTCTTTCTCTTATTTACATTTCTGAAAATGCTGCAGTGAATTTTGGAAGAATTAACAAATTGTGAAATATTTTGATATTGCATTTTATATCTCAACATCATAAAAAGTAATTTAATTCATTTGTAAATTCATGTGCTTTAAAACAAACTCCGTTATCATTCCAATTTTCACCAACATCATAAATCGCATAATGTTTTCTATCAGATGAAATTTTTTCTCAGTATTTTTTATATTTGATAACAATTCAAATTATTTAACGAATTGCTTCTAACTAACCTAACACTAAAAATGCACATATGTCATGATACCGAATGATCTTCAACTTAATTATACAACACATGGCCAATGAATTAGAAAGTTTTAGCTTTTAAAACCGAAGACGCGTTTTAAATACGATACACAGTTACAATCATTAATTATTCTTATGAGGAAATTAAATTCCCCAATAGCATAATTATATCAATTGTTGAAATTACTTAAATTAGCACAAAATGTTAAATATGCAAAGTAATACAGTACTATATTATATATGACAATTTAGCCTTTTTAAATGGATTTCGTTAGTTACTTTTACTTGTGTGTGTTGAATTTTTTTCGCCAATTTCTGTAATAGTAATTAAAATAATGTTTTGTCATCTAAATACGTCCTATATATTATAGTGAATTGATGTAGAGGCAATTTCAAGTAAAATAAAATTTCAAAAGAGGAATGAGTGTGGGTGGGGTGAGATGGGAGGGAGAATGTGGTTAACGTCAGTAGATGACAGATGTTGAGACGTTCAAAAGTATTTTAGTGGAATTATGTGAAATATATGTGTTATTTCTAAATTTATTTTCATACGGTTTCGTGGCTTGGTTCTAAACTAAAACGCTCATAAGAAAAACCTAAACTTAATTTCAGCAATTAGGGGTAAGAGATAAACGTTAATACGTCAAATCTGTTACAAACGATATTTAAGAGGTCTAGACATTTTGAGAATTCTATTGGGTCTTGTAAATAGGTAAATTTTTAATTTTTCATGTTCCTCTACTTCCATGTCACTTTGCAATGTACTATAAGTAATGTGTTTCATTCAGAAAAGGTATTCATTTCACACATTCGCTTCTCCAACGAAGGAACGATGGAAATATTAGGTATCTTCCATCTATTTGTAAGGTGCAGGTTGAAGATATAGTACTTCATTACGTCTGCATGAAATAAATAGAATATTTTTGATAAATTATTACGTGGGGAAGTAATTTATGAAAAAGTGTAAAGTGAAAATTGTAAATGGGATTTTGAAGATTTATCAATGCATTGAAATATTAGACAACTTTTTATTTTATCTCATTAAATAATGATTTCGAGAAAATGAAGTGTTTTTATGGTAGTCTGAGCCATATTGCGAAAAAATTCATGCATCATATCCATAACTGAAATGTAGTAGTTCTGAAATAATATGAAATCTGCTAGGAACTGAATTCTATTGAGAATATTTAAAACGCATAAAATATTAATAGAAATTACTGTACTACTAATTAGAAGCTCGTGAAAGGATTGTTTAATTTACGGCATCATAGCAACGAGAGGTTCATATTGCTGCGAATACCAGTCCTTAAACCCATCAAGCAATGGCTCACGGAATATGAAAATGACGCATTCAAATACATGTGAGAGCCATCTGTAATAGTTTCTGCGACAAACCATATGAAATATGAACATATAATTCATACGTAAACTCAATTATACGAAACGATTATTAAAAAGTCCTAAATCATTGGCTACCCCACTGTATATGGCGTGCCACAAAAAATTATTCCGAAAGGATCAAAACTTTCACATTCAGAATTTTCACTTCGTACTAAATTTCATTCAAAATTTCAATGAAGTACCTGCCAGCTTGAAAAAAGAAGAAATGCAAATGCGGAGACCAAGGAGGATAAGCTGGTGGACCACCGCTGCCAAGCGGAAGCGGTGGTTGCCTAGATATGGTCACAGATCTGACGCACTCTGGAAGAACCGTAACCACCTCTGAATACGTAGTATTTCAGGGTGTCCAAGATGCAAATCGTGGTTAAACGTCTGTTGAATGACTATCTTGAAATAAATATATGATGGTCGAAGGAATGTAAGATATATCTAATTTTACAGGAGAGGGAAAACAAACCTTAGGGAGCTCTGTACGTCGTTTCAACCAAGTAGTATTGTTGCCGATACTGCAGGAAAATACTTTATATCTTAATATCATCCTTAAGAAAAAAATCTGATCCAAGTATATCAATAAAGTAAAAACAGATAATTTTCACTTAATCTGCCTTTATACTGCCTTTCATAGACTTGTAAAAAATTGATTGTTGTCCATGACGCAACAAACAACGTCAATATATCTTAAATCTACTTAAATCTTCGAGAGTCCAAAGTCTTCCGGATTTACCATTTGCCTTGTATAGTGCCATTCAGCAAGTTGCTGCAACTTTTACAAAAATTATTACTAGTATTCCAAGATGTCCGCTAGTATTTAAATTAGTTTTATCCAACAAACAAATTTGACGACAAACTATGAAAAAGTTACGAAACATTTTAAATCTTCGCATTTATGCGCTGATCGACAACAAACATAATTATAGCCACTTCCCAAAAGTGAAATACATTAACAAGACAAATTAGAATAGGGAACGTAATTCATAAAAAAGGATTCTAAAAGGGTGTTTTCAGCTTGTAATATCTGGAGCCAGTATCAGCATAGAATGAAATTGTTCATCTTCCTTTCACATTTCCGCCATTTTTGGAACATTAAAATAATGAAGTTTAAAAAATTTCAATCTCAACATGCGATGTGCGTTGTGAGTTTAGAATTACTTTCTCGCGTTACAAAATAAAGTGGTCAATTGTGAAGACAGATCAAATTCAATTTGTATATTTATTCAGAGAAAAATGCATTGCTTTAAACATTTTTGGCTCGTCTTCGTTTTAAATGGACGATTCTGAAGGTATTCAGTTTCCATTTTACTTGTAGTAGACGGAACTTCCACTTAATAATATTAGTAAAGCAGGGAATCGTAACCCACGGAGTACATGTCATCCCAGAAATAGCTCGACAAACGCTAAAGTGAGTAGCAGTACGTGATGACAATATGATTTTAATAGATTATTCTCCGAACATAACGAGAAAGTGGGTGATCAATGAGTTTATATATTTGTCAATTGGTTTCTTTAGTTTATATTTAGTTTTATAATAAGTGATAGTTGTGTAAATGAAAGGAAAGTTGAGGATATAAAGAGAGGAATGTGTGAGGGAGGGGTAGAGTTTATCAAATGAAATTTTGTAATGATGTGTCTGAATATTTATAAACTGCAACTGTAAAAAAATATGAATAAATAAGTTATGATGATGACTTGCTACGTTTGGTTTCGACTTCGGATGGGAGGGTTCAATTGTTTATGATGACGGTATCTGTTGGCTTTTTAAATACTATATATATATATATATATATATATATATATATATATATATATATATATATATATATATATATATATATATACTAATGTCTACTAATATTACTTCATCCCTAATTTTTATATTATAAAATGTTTAAAACAATTTTGAGCCTTCTAAGTTAAAACAATGAATGTTAACTTATCGAGAAATAAAAATTGAAAATTAGAAATGATTGTGTACAAAATGGTCCTTTTCTTCTTAAAATTAATTTTTCTTGTATTCTAATTTAATAAATAAATATTTATGAGAATGTTGTTGTGTGTGAGTGTGAGCAGAGGGGGATTAACAACATTGTCACCTATAGGCATGCAAAAAATTGCCGCCTATTTTTTTTCAAATAACCGGAAAGTTGTTATACATAACAAGTATAATTTATGTTTAAAATTGGTTATACGTATTTATGACTAAAATTAAATATGATTTAATTAATAATTTATGCTTGTTCAATTTTCTCTGGGAAATCAATTAATTTTTAAACTAGTGAGAACCCGTCAAAATTTGACGGTGAGATCTGAGATAATTGTAAAATACTGTACCCAGACTAATGTTCACAATATATTGCATTGTTTGGATCTTGAGGGTATAACGAAGATATTCGGTGATGAGTTCCAAAAATTTTGAACACGTATGGCCCATGATCAGGTGGCAATGCAATATCGGCACAAAAGATATAGCACTATTATACTGAAGGATATTATTTCTAAAACTTTTGTTGTGTCATCATCTCCTCTTACCAACTGTTTGATTTCTTCTGGCATATTACTCGAAGGTAAACTTATTTTCCCATTTAAGCAACACAGAGTAAATCGTTTGCAGAATTTCTCTCACATGGAAAGTACAAAGCAGAACAAAACTGACATTTCATAGACAATGACCCAATAGAAAACCAAATGATCTCACTATCACGACACCTACGTTGACTTTCTCTTTCCCTGCGTCCAGTTAATGTACGTTTGCGTCTTTTGGGGCGGGTGGACAACGATTCCGAATTCGACATAACCTGAAAACAACTTCACTAAAGTACAACCGAGCAAAACCCACTGTGTTCTCTACAAAATACATCACAGAAGCAAATACATGCAAACTGTCAATACCACAATGCAATTATTACACTGAAACAAAACCTTTATGAATTGTAAACAAATCTCAACAATCAAAACAAAACATCAAGCATCGTGGACTCATGTATATCGATTTTGAAACTGCCACCCTTTGAAATAAAACAATTGACTATTGATAAGCGTACTATTAAAGAATGATTTAATTAATTAATTTACACCGTAAATGTTGGTGAATCAACACAAACAATATCTGATAACACATCTAGGGATCATATTCTTTCATTTAAAAGAAAAAGTACAACAATCGGTTCAGTAGAAGCTCTAAACGAAGTCATTGCAGAATACCTTATTTTTTTAAATATATAGATCATATTTTAATGCACAGAAATAACACAAATTCATGATGTTTTTGTTTTTGTAGGTATGCATATTTATTATTCTTCCGTGAACTACCATAAAATCTTAAAATTACAAAGATGTCATATTTAACACTAGATAATATGAATGAAATAAGACATTTTCAAACTGATTTATCAGAATTTCATGTATTTAAATATGTATAAATTCTAAAATGTATAATATGAATAAATTATTCGTATTATAAATTTTAGAAATTAAACAGAGAATTGTAAGTTCTAAGAATTCTGATAAAGGTAACTGGAATCGATGTAACATGAAGACTCTTTTTCAGTAATTGTAAGGAAATCATGATTGTATGATTTCTGAAAATGTATACATCTCTCATATGGACTATCATAAATCAAGTCATAAATCAGAAGGTGTTATTAGTCTGTTAATAAATTATTTTGCAAGTATTTAATTATTTTGTTAAAAAACTCATAGAATACGCATTTTAAAATAAGAAAAACATCGCACGCGATGAAAAGGAGGCTCTTTAGATACAATTTCAGTCCACAATTTTGCCGCCGTAGGCACATGCCTCCTGTGCCAATGCATATAAATCGGCCTCTGAGTGAGTGCGCGTGTCTGCACGTGCGCGCGCGTGAGGTCACGGGTGCGTATGATTTGTGTGATTCACTTTGCGAAACGTTAGTTCACGATTTTAAATATTTAAAAAAGAAATTAATTTGACCTTAATAGAATTTACGTTGCACGCCCTTAGCTTATCGCGTGTCCAGGAAGCATGCATAACTTCCTTTTGCTTTACAGACGTCAGTATGTATAGAAAAAAAGTGAAGTGGCACATCATGCGAAATTGCACGTGCAATCAAAGTCTCCCAGTTTTTCTTGAAATCTATATTTTCTGGGAACGCTTATTTCTAGGCCTCTATTCGTAGGCCTTGTTGTTGTTGTTTTTTCAAAATAATATTCCCCGATCGATATGCTCCTACTCCTAGTCCTGCTATTTTGGCAAGAATTCTCTAATTTTTGGAGATACATTACCTGAAGCCCCATAACATTTTCATTTTTTCTCAAAAAGGCACCAAACTTTTTCTTTACATGTGTTGTAAAAATTGAAATAAATACAGTTATTAGATGGCATAGGTCAGATTTTCAAAAATTACGGAAGTTTGAATTTTTTCACCGTCTTCTTATAACTACAATATTGAAGGAAGAGGTTTCTTTTAAAAATGAAATTCGTTCTCCACAGTTTGTTCTTTAATTAATGTTATGTTCGTTATTTTGCAAGTATTACTAGTTTTCGCGCAACTTCTAGTGAAATTTGGACAATATTAAAAGAATATTAAAAACAATATTTTCTCAAAAACTGTTTTAAAAGTTTGTAGGGATAGTGATAAAGCAATGTCTAAGGTTACTTAACGCCATTTTTCTGAATTAGTTTTCTTTCAAAAATTACACAAATGTAATTTTTTGGGAGATGTACGTGTAAATGTTTTGTGTTTTGATAAAACACTGCTTATTCACTATAAATATTATATGAAAGTAAACCAAACCATTGTTTAGTAATAAGTGCGGTGAATATTATGTTCTGCAACCTTTTGTGTACAGTTGGTTAATTTTGAACAAACTGTTCTTTACTGAATGCTCTGTTGAAAGATATTGATGCTAAAATAAATTTGTTAGCATTTTTGCTATGGAAACGAATAGTGGAAAAATAGATTACATTCAAAGCTGTATATAATCTTATAGGCAGGTATTATAAACTAGTGGAGCTACAACAGCACACACCTCGCATTTTCACGGCTACGTAATATTATAATACTACTTGAACCTTCAAAAGAGTTTCAAACAAGCAAACTTTTTTCTCCATGCGAACTCAAGTTCTGAGTGTAAGCAGTCTATCCACGTTGCCTTTGGATCACTAGTCTCACATCTAATCTAAAGCTTCCCACGTTTTAAAAAACATGCATTTGCGATTTTCAAAAATTCTGAAATATTCATTTATATTATTTCAAGATCTACTCTTGAAGAACGCATTTCATTATGAAAAAAATTCTATCATCAATATTGTAGTTGAGGAATGATCTTGCTGCTTGCAGAATGATCTGTCTGTCACTCTCTCTCTGTCTCTCTCTCCCTCTGTCTCTGTCTATCTCTGTCTCTTTCTGTCTGTCTGCCTCTCTCTCTCTCTCTCTCTCTCTCTCTCTCTCTCTCAGTCTCTCATTTTTTTAATTTTCGAAATTACAGAGAGGGCGAGGAATATAGAACCTATGCCATTTTAAGCGACATTTGTTCTAAGCAAAGTAAAAATTTAAAGGAAAAACTTCCTTTAAATCTTCCTTTAGAAGTATCCGTAGTTGTTTTTCAAATTTTCTCATAAATTGCTTCAACATCAGGCAAAATTCACGCCAATACTACTCATCATTTCAAAAAATTGTTTATGGTCTTATTTGAAGATTTAATTTTTAGAATATATTTTATTAAGGAAACTAGGGGCGCACCAACAGAACATACTTCCTGACACAATTTTTAACTGCTCTGCTGTGTGATACTACTATACAAACCTGCAAAAGTATTTTCAACAAACAATTTTTTTCCGCACCAAGACTCAGGTCCTTTGAATTTACTAGCCGTGAGTCACAACTATTCGCTATCGAAACGCAGTAAGTTTCGAACTAGGTCTTACACTTTTGAAATGTTACTTTTTGAACTTTTAGCATTTTTTGAAAATATAAAGAGTTCGCCAAACACGACACTAGCACCAAATTTTTTACCGCCCATTACGAAGAGAAAATTTAATGAAAACTAGCGGGGCTAAAACAGCACATACTTTCTCAGCCTTAGTAACGGTTATGTAAAGTTTTATTATACCACATTTTCGATGCACATCAACTCATTTTAGAAAATGGACGCATGCAGCAGTGAGTGCTGGCAACAATGGACTATATTAATCTTGTTAAATACACCATTCATTTCGTAAATGGAAATTTTTTCTTCAGACTTTTCGTACGGATAATGATAACTACACTGATTAAGATGACATAAAAATACTTTAGCTGACTTTTGTTTTCTTCAAAAATTACACAAACGTATTTTTTTACCCTCTCTCTCTCTCGCACCATTAATACGAACAATTCCAGTGACTTGTATACTGTGACATACCAATATGGGGACGTTTTATTACAGAATATTTGTCGTAAATGGGCAGGGCAAATAATAGGCAATAGGGCGTCTTAGTAACGACGTCGTGGTTGTCAGGATAAACAAACATTCCTCGGACCGTGGAGGCAAGGCGAGGCATTATGTTTTGTTTTTTTTTAAAAAAGGGAGGAAAAATTCATTCGGTCGCATGTCGTGACGATGAGCACTTCGCTCAAAAATAGATTAATTTGTGCATGTTAGGACTTTGTATATTTTCTTGCTAGAAACGGAAGATAGAACTGAGAGATTTTTCTGTGCGGTGTAAGCATAAAAGCACTATATATTTATACGGTGAGAACGGGCATCAGACCTAATATAGTGGAGCTGGAACAAGTATTTGAGTGGTGCGAAGCAATGAATCGGCGGAGTTCGTGAAGAAAGAAGAGAAGAAGATTTGTGGTAACTGGACTGCGGGACTTCGGAGCTTCAAATACAAGAAGGGAAGGCGAGTTTTCGAGGGAAAACCAATCAAGAGCATGCGAAGACCAGAATCGCCGTATAAGGTTCGAACTAAGAAAGTTCAATGTACATTTTTTTTCATTTTAATTTGCTGCATTGATAAGAAATAAACATTAAGTTTCTCTTGAAAGAAAAATAAAATGATTTTCATTGGCCAATTCAAGCTATAAGTAGCTAGATCAAATAATCTCTGTTTGCAGATTCCTCGCCATTCTGTATAGATGGAAGATCGGGTAATCGGCTATTAATAGATAATAGCGATTATTTCTGACGTGACCCATCGACCCAGCTAGCGGGATAATATTCGGTTTTTTTATCAGAGTAATAATAATTAAAATATTATCGTAACCTTTTTCCTGGCGCCCATGTTACTAGAAATTTGGAAACGGGTTACGACGAATCGCCCAATAATTGTACCAGTTAGGGGTATGTTTCAATACATTATAGCATTTGTGAGTGAAAGTGCTTTAAATGAAGGTTTTCGAATACGCAAAATATTCCTGTGAAAAAGAGCTTCCAACTTCGCATTTACAAACCGGGAGCGGTGGCTCAGTGCATCAACTGATGTCACTGTAGCGCCTCTGACCGGGAGGTCCTAGGTTCGTGTCCTGACGGCGCGCCGCGGCGGCAGGATTTTCGTCACTAGCTTTTCAGCTAGGTCGAATTCAGTCGCTGTCTGGAGGAGAATTCTAGCGGCCGGCTGCTCTGATCGGTAGTTTTCCGTGGTTTCTCCGATCAACACCAGGCGAATGCCGGAGCAGTACCCTAACAAACGGGCTACGGACCGCGCGCGAAATTTCCTTCCTCTTCCTTGTCCTATCCTCTCCCTTTACACACACACTCACATGCACTACACTACCACATATTCTGGAAGATTGGTCGGGGGCTTAGAGCTTGTCCCGGCTGGGGCGATGCCCTGCTGGTGGGAGAGTCCTGGTTAGGGGGAAACCCCACTAGCCGTCCCCACTAGCCCACTACCGTCGGCGCCGGATCACGCCATCCGAGCAGGGGAAAGATCACCGCCATCTCCCGAGAAAAAATGCACTACACTAACGGGACTAATGACCAAAGCAGTTGACGCGCCCGGAAACACGAAAAAATCAATCAATCAATTCCCATTTACAATAGAACTTAGATGATTTTTTCTTAAAAACGACTCCAAATTTTTAAACGGAAATTTCCATTTAGGAGGAGGTTTTTAAAAGCAATATTTCGAATATTTCATTAGGAAAGAAAAATTTTGAAAAAAAAAACCTGGTCAGCGGAAAATGACAGCTGGCAAGAGGATGAGGCAAGACCGAAATGCTAGTCCACACCTAGGATATTAGAAAACTTTAATACGAGAAAGTCTGTGCTATTATGTACCACCACTAGTTACTTTTTCGAATATGGAATAATATACGTAGTATAGAGAACGGTACTTTTCCAAACGTCCGTCCGTTCGTCCGTCCATACGTCCGTCCGTCTGCGAACACCACTAACGTCTAAAACATACGCAGAATTTTTCCCAAAATTCCACGATCAATCTCGCCCGACACAAAGCTTTGCAATTTTGAAAAAACATTCTTTAAAATTTGGGGATACTTCATATGAAACCTCACGGACATTTTCAAAATTATCTAAAACATTGCTCCAAATTAGTTCTTTAATTTTTTGAAAAAATAGAGTAAAATACACTTGTAAAGAGGGCATCGGTGAATTTTCATTGTTAAGTCTTTTCAAAAGTTTGAAATTTTGTTCGGCTTAAGCCACTATTACAAAATTGAAGATAGAGATTATTCCTTCAAGTAAATTTTCTTCTCTCATAAATAGTTTTTTCATTAGTAATGTCATGAAATTTTTTTAAAATTTTAGTTGTTTTCAGGCAATGTTGCGTGCAATATGTGCTATATTGAAAACGAACAAAAACAATATTTTCTCGAAAACTGCTGCAAATTTTATTCTTTAAAATGTTGGAAGGGATAATGCTAAATATGTCTTCTCTATAAGATGACATAAACCAATATTGCTCTATTCTTTTGTTTTCTTTTTTCAAAAATTTAAAAACAATTCTTGATTTTCTCTCTCAGGTCGTTAATATTTACTTTAGAAGCAAATTGTCCACATTATTGTATTTAAGAGCACATGTGTTTTAAGAAATGTTTTTAAAGTTTCTTGAAAACTCAAAAGTTTTCTGTGAAAATGAGCTCAAATTTCCGCATTTTCAGAAATGTTCAAATGCCATTGTCGCAAAATCTCTCCAATTTTTTCTTCAAACATTTTGTACGGATAATGCTAATTTCTCTGTTTAAGATACCAGAAAATTCATTTTTCTGTATTTTTTGTTGCTTTCTTTCAAAAACTACATATTAAAAAATCTTACGCCGTTGATATGCACATTTCCATCGATTTGTAAACACTATTGCATTTGCAAGTTAAAGTGCTTTAAATGACTTCAAATGACGTTTTTTGAAAACTAAAAAAGTTTCTGTGAAAAAGAGCTTCAAATTCCGCATTTATAGTAACGCTTAAACGCCATTTTCTTTAATACGGCTCCAAAATTTTCAACGAAAATATCCATGTAGAACGAGGTTTTACTCTTCTATAATCTTAATGTAATATTTGGGGTTAGGAAACCGAAAACTTGACAATTTAAAAAAAGAAAGTATTTTGGACGGCGATAGAGGGCAGCTTTCCAGTGGATGTAGTAAGACCGGAAAGCTAGTGCAGAACAAATAAATTAGAAAGCTACCTAGTGCGAGAAACTTTGTGCGATTCTGTAGCACCACTAGTTTGAAACATGTCTCACGCCGTTAATATGTACATTTTCAGTAGCTTGTGAATACTGTATTGAAGATTGCGTCATCTGCCGGCGGCCACCCTGACCTACCTGTATGCGCGGATTGCGACATCTGCCGGTAGCCCTCGAGCTAGCTAGTCCCAGAGTGTTCGCGACACTAATCGCAAAGTCCAGAAAATTCTCGACGGCACCCGCCCAGTATAAATACGCGGCGGCCGGCGACCGTGAGTCAGTCTTAGTCTGATGTGGAAGCTGAGCTGTGAAGTGTGGGCATCGCGGTGAATAGCAGTGCAGTGATTGTGCTCAGTGACGTGAACCGTTGCCGGCGCCGTGAACTGTGGTCAGTGCAGTGGACTATGGCAAGTGCATCGAACAATGGTCAGTGCTTAGAACTGTGCGACAGTGTAAGAGAAGTGAACAGTGTAAATAAATAATCAAGAGAAGTGTAGTGTAAATAAATAATCAAGAGAAGTGTAGTGTAAATAAATAATCAAGAGAAGTGTAGTGTAAATAAATAATCAAGAGAAGTGTGACGTGTAAAGAATAAAGTGAAGACATCTGTACATAAATCAAGTGTTTTCGGTGATTGTGTTCAGAAACAAAATAAACGTTTTTGTTAAAATAATACCAGAGTTTTTTTCACCACCTAGAATCGTAACAATACCATTGCACTTGTGAGTGCTTCGAATAACTTCTAATGAAGTTTTAATAAAACTTTTCTATGAAAACTAGAGGTAATAAAACAGCACGTACTTTCTCCCCTGTACTTCCAAGCAAAATTGCGCGAAATGTACTCAAATTTTGGAAAAATTATACATTACCGTGTTTAAGACTTTATCTTTAAGGAACAAATTTCAGTAAGATGTAAAGAGGTAAAGACAAATTCCAGTAACTCTAATATTTTAGTTGCAGAAAGACTCCGAACAAATTTTGAACTTAAGAAATTTTCAAAAGATAAGGGTTTTTAAAGAACGTAAAACCTGCACCTTTCTCTATCACACGTCCTTCACACTATCCAACAACATAATTTAATCCTAAAGGCATTTTTTTGAAAATTTTGAAAATGTCTTATGCACAGTGTTTTTTTATGAAAAGATTATGCACAGTGTTTTGTTTTTTTAAACAAGCAGTCTTTGCGTAATTTGGGCTTGAAGTTAGTGCATTTTATTTAAAGAATTTCTCAAATAAGCTCTCCAATTTTTTTCTCGGATAGAAGAAGGGACGTTTAAAAGAATGGCGCGGATCTCATTTTTGTTCTGTCTAAATTTTCAAAAATTGCCAATTTAGTAATAATACGAGTAATAATACGTATGTGCTGTTGGAGCACCACTAGTTCGACGTCAAGAACCTAGAGATAGTGAATGCTTACTCGTTTACAACAGTACGTTCAAGTGATAGAACGGTGGGTTCGAAATCTGCATTAGGAATAAATGTTTTCATTTGTGTTAGCGCCATGAACGCTTTCCGTGTCCCTCCTGTATTACAACTCTATCCTAATCCTTCAGTGTCATTGAAATCTCTTCATGTGCAAGAACTACATATGTAGTCTGTGTGTAATGACCAATTGGATCAGTACACCGAGAACAATGGTATTAGCCCCGAGATGGGGTCAAGGGATACCGTGGACAAATATTTAAAGTACAGGACCGAGGGAGGTATTGAAGATGTTTGTTATTATTTTATGCATTTTTCGACCCTTTAAAAGTTTAACTGAAATGAGACTTTGAGAATAGCGGAGCATAGGAGAGCAAAACATGAGAGCGTAGGCTTCCGCGGCCGGAGTCACAATTTACTTGGCTGCCTGAGAGACGCCGCGTCCTAGGTACAGGTGCCAACGTTTCCGCCGCTATTCTGCGACTGCCATTCTGCGCTGGCACCTGTACCTAGGACCCGGCGACTCCCGGACAGCCAAGTAAATACTGACAGCAAAACATGGAAATTTCTGGTCAAAATTTGGTGTCGCTTTTAAATATAAGACCTTTCAGTATTTCTGATAATGTACTATTTTGTGCACAAAAACTTTTGAGACATCGAGAAAGTTCGTAAAAGATAATTTAAAGGACATGTGCTCACAAATGCATTGAATCATAAAATACACGTTTAATGTAAAATATTAATAAAGTTAGGGACATTTCGAACAGTTACATACACACCCAAAATTAAAATGATTCAATTTTAAGAGGCCGATACACCATCCAGATCGATCGAGGAAAATCTTTTTTGGAGAAAATTCGTTGATTGGTACAGGCGGTACATACCGACGGACACACGGACAGAGGGACTGATGGACAGACTAAAAGACCGAAATTCAAACAAGCGGAGAGACAGATGTTTTTCCGAAATCAACTTTTTCGAAATCAAAGTCCCACAAAACGATTCTGACAACACTTCGTATACGTGAAAAGAAATTAGAGAGAAAGAAAAATACTCTTTTTCGTTATCCGGGACCTACAAACCTAGTTTTTCTTTTGAAATTGGGCATTTTTTCCTGTAATATTTCAGTACTTTTTCTATGCTTTGTAGTATTTTACGAGAATGTAGAAAGAGGATATATCTTTGACCCCGGTGAATAAGCTGATAAGTAAAAAAACTGATAAGCAAAAAACAACTAAACTAATGCTATAAATAAGGGATGATATTCAAACAAAACCTATAATTTTGTTATATCTTTCTGTATCTTGTAGACTGACGATGACGGCAAAGCCGTCGAAAGCCGGCTATCTCAATAAAGCTAGTATGTTGACGAAGATGACCTCTTTTATTTCTTCCAAACAAAACCTACCCAAAAATAGTTTTGTTTGAATATCACCTTCGTTTGAATATCATTATCATATTATCATTGAATAGCATACGTTGTTTTTTGCTCTCCTGTAAAATTGTTTATGACTTATCAGCTTATTCACCGGGATCAAAGATATAAAACCATGAAAATTATAGAGGAATATTGATCCCTGCCTAGAAAATACAGGGCGATTCAAAAAGAAGGAGCTGATTTCAAATATCCGCCACCAATGAGCGACAATAGATGGAGAGACAGACGTCACATCACTAGGTAGAGAAAAATTCCAAGTTTTAAGCTTCTACCTATTAATTCCATTCAATACCTAGAGTGGCGCTATAGTTTGTTTATAACAAAATGGTGACCACGTGAAAAGTCGTTTTGTGTGCTGCAGTATGCAAAGAATGAATCCATTGTTTTACTGCAGCATGCATTTCGTGGCGAATTCATCAAAGAGCTTTCTCGTCACAAACATGTTTTCAAGTCGTACAAGAAGTTTGTAAAAAGTTGCATATACAAAAGGAAATGTACTGATCGCCCTCGCACGTCAGAGAAAAATATTGAGCGTATCCCATCGGGGTTGATCCCGGGTTTAGGGTGGCACGGTTCCTTTGGTTCCTTTTATGATTCATTATTTCTCGCGATTCCTATGTTTATAGTTGCGTTGTTTATTATAACAACTGAATTATTTATGTTCAATGTTAAATGAAAAGAAGTCACATGATAATTTGTTGGCATGGAATTGTGTGTATTTTCGCATTTCAAGTCTTCTTCAAATAGGTTTGTGTGTCTACTGAGATGGAAGGTATGAATTTTCTTAAAAGTGAGTGTTCCCTTTAAAATAAATTCTCTTAAAAGTGAGGGAGGTATATAATACAGCGTGAGCGCCGGAGCGACAGCGGAGGCGCGAACCAGGTCTCGTGAGCGAGGGCCGGATCACCACCTCCTAGAGTTTTAAAGCCTGCTCACTAGTACGTGACGTCACTAAGATGTAATCATGAAGCATGGGTGGCCTGGGCGCAGGCCTGTTGTTTTCAGTTGAATTCGTTTGGTGTTGTCCGTGTATTCGGTGCAGTTCATACTTGTATTATACTGCCGGTTTGATATGCCGTTTAGATGTTTAGTTCCGAGGTGTCGAGGAAACTGCGATGAAGCATCGAAAGTACATGTTTTTGGTTTTCCAAAAGATCCTGCTTTGCGGAAGAAATGGACGACTGCTATTCGCAGAGAAGATTTTGTTCCTTCCAAATCCTCGAAGGTAAGGCTGTGGTTCATATGCACATGTAGGACCTACATTTATTATATTTATTATTTATTCGAAGCATAAATTGTATGTAAGTTGCTAAGGGTTTTGACATTATTTAGTAATATTCCTAATGTTCTATCACGAAACCAAGTTGTTTGCAATTAGATCTTGCAATTCTTTCTTGTAATATGATGCTGAATTTGCAACTATTTTCTGTATACTGTTAAGTGAATAGTAAAAACTTAAACTATCAGTTAAATAATCTTAGAATAGTAGCACTTAAGTTATAGCATTCAATTGTAAGTAATGCGTAAAAAATTCATAACCTCACAAACAATCTTAGAGATCTCCTGTAACTTGTATGAATAAGTTACTAAAACAAAACTATAATTTATGTCAAAGGAATTACCTTAGGGAAGTACGAAAGCAAAAGTCTCAGTGGTGCATGAATTAATTTCAAATAATTTTTTTTTGTTCTTTGGTAAAATGGGTTTGAAAGTGAAACTTAAATTCTATGTACATATTTGATATTATAGACTAACCACTGTACAATTTTTTTAGTTTACCTCTCATGCAACCTTAATAATAATAATAATAATAATAATAATAATAATAATAATAATAATAATAATATACATATTATAATATATTATTTTTTCTTCTTTCAGATATGCCACCTTCATTTCCTTGAAAATGACATTATTTGGGAGAAGGTGTATAATGAAAAAGGAGAGAAACTGTCATCGAGACTGAATATACCGAAGTTAAGAAGTGATGCTGTACCATCTGTGTTCCCTAACTGTCCAGCTCACCTTACCAAGGAGTGTTCCAGACGGGAAGGCCCTTATGAAAAACGAGAAAGACTGGAAATGGAAATTACAGAGAAAACTACATACATTCCAATAAATTCAGTGATCTATTATAAATAGATGTGTATTATATTGTAAATAAACAGGTGTTGTGTATTATATAGTAAATAATTAGGTTTAATGTATTGTATTGTAAAGAAATATGTTTAATTAAAACCATGTGCTCAGAACAAAGTTTTTAATCATGCATTGATATACTATTGTATTAAAAAAGGAAAGCAAATTTAGTTTCCTAGAATGTGCACTGAAGAAAATGTAAGATGAGAATGGGTGACTGCTCCCATGACTCCTTGTAATAAGGAATGCTTCAAAAGTCACCATTGAAAGAAATGTTTGCTGTCCCACTATCTTAAAATATCTGAGAGAGAATTAGTTCATGATGCTTGTGTTAATGTCATTCAGTAAATGATTTAGTTTTACGCTGGAAAGCTGTAATTTTTATTAAGTTTTGTCAAAAGAAAATGATAGATTATCAAACAAATTGCAGAAGATTGAATATTTTCCAGTAAATTCATCAACTGTATTCTCAATAAATAGGTTATAATATACTGTATTGAAAACAAATGTTTATTAAAAAGTGTCCTTAAAAGAACTTTTATCATGAATTGATAATTTTTAATACAAAAGTGAAAACGGGTTTCCTGGCGTGGAAAATGCTGTGGAAAAGGTAAGAGAGGAATGACCAACGCAATCCATGACTACCTACGGTGACGTCACGAAACAGTGAGCAGGCTTTATAACTAGGAGGTGGTGGCCGGATGGCCCTCGCGAACGTAGCACGTTGGATCCGTCGCGGATCACTTGGTGAGAAAAAATGCGTTGGTTAAAGAATTGTGTAGGTTATAAAATTAAATTTGTAGCGTGAAAAATACGAATAATCAGTTCACTAAATGAGAGTACGTTGCTACGGAGATTTATACGTACAGGGGGCTTTGGAGCAGGGGGGTAGCTATTCTCCCGATGTACCTTTTTTAAATAATTATATGTATTGCTGTAACATCATGAACTTAACTACACGCGACTACTACGTATAAACAAGAATTCAGTTCATGGAGTCGATTCTCTTCTAATGAACCGAATCAGTGAATCAAAGGAACCGTGCCAAACTCGTACTATATGTCTATGGGATTTACCCCGATCGGATTTCGTACGTAGCCCTACAAAATACCCAAGAAAAGTAAGCAGAGAATTTCGAGTTACGCAACCAACGGTATAGCGTGTGCTTAAAAAAATTCTGTGTCAGAAGCCATGTAAGTTCCAATTACTTCAGGAATTGCGTTCTGGAGATCATCCAAAAATAGTAGAATTTTGCATTGCAATGTTGGAAGATACGAAAGATGACACTTTTCCTGAAAGACTAATTTTTTTTCGATGAATCAACATTTCATATCTCTGGTAAAGTGAATCGTCACAATGTCAAGATTAGGGGGCGACTGAAAATTCCTGCATAGTCATCGAACGTGAAAGACATTTTCCAAATTTGGGCCAATTATTGCGAGGGCTACTAATGCCGCCAAAATTAGCACTATTAGTATCGACAAAATTTATTAACCTATCTTTTTTATTGTTACTGGAATAATGTATCGAGACATGTTCCAGTATTGGTTGTTTCCACAAATTCAAGATGAGGGTGATTTTGTCCTCGAGCAAGACGGCGCTCCACCGCGCTTTCACTACGTGGTACGGTAGTATCTGAACGGCACAAATCCAAGACGATGGCTTCGAAGAAGTCGGGAACATCTTGTTCACCATAAGTGGCCTCTCAGGTCACCACATCTGACGCCGTGCGACTTTTATCTTTGGGGGTTCATAAAAGACAAGGTGTATGTACCACCTAAACCTGTTACTCTTCAACATCATCGAGATCGAATTGTTACAGCAGTGAACTCGATAACCAGCGACCAGTTCATTCGTGCGTGGCAAGAAATGGACTATCGATTTTATATTTGACGCGCAACAAATGGTACTCATGTTGAATGTACAATATAAAACTTTGTATTTTACTCTATCCAAAGTTGTATCGTATGTGTATCTATTGTCGTTCATTGGTTATAGATATTTGGAATCTGCTCCTTTTTTAATCAGCCTAGTGCGAAAATGAAAGTATACAGATGTTAGAATCGAGCTACTCACAAACTGACTTCAATGAAGCAGTCAAGAAATGTAGAAACTGGTGGACTGCACCTCCCTCGCGATTGGACCAAGTCAGACTCTACTTCTATTCTGGCTGTATAAATTCATTTTCGTGAAGCAGAATTTGTTAACCTATAAAACGAGGGGAACAATAGGCAAAATAATGTCTAGCACATGAAAGATGAATGACGAGAAAGTGAGAGGGACAAAAGGAGGAATTGGATGTCGTGATGAAGTGATTTACTGACACAAATGCATAAATACATATTGTTTCTAAATTCTGTTAAAAATATTTCCAGAAAGTTTTTCTTAATCTGACGTCAGAAACCATATGGTTACACGTGTGATGCGCATGTTGCTTAAGCTGTCTAAAAGGTCATGGCTGAACATGATATACCCAATTAAGTTTTGACTGGATTTTGATCGGTAATGAAGGAACCAAATTTGACTAAATACATCTATATAATTGAATTAAAGTGCCATTTTAGAAACCATGGAAAATCATTGTAAGTGTGATAAAGGAATTTATTTTAAATATTGCAACCAGGTAATATCAAATTGTTGACAAACATGTGCTGGACCTCTGATTATAGTATTTGTTGGCAATTTAACTGATCATCATATTAAGCAAATGCTTGTAGATAAGATAATATATCTTACATTCCAGAAATGAAGTAGTCAATTCAAACCGTAAGGGTTAAGGAAATTTCAAATATAAAAACTCAGGCAGACGGAATTTCAACTTTTCTCCTTTAAGTCCAAACCAGCATTTTTCTGCCACTTGGGTGTAAAATAAAGATTTGGCATCATGGTCCCAAAACTTTGTAGCCTTTTTGGCGTAAAAAAGCGTAACAAAGCTGTAAATGAACTTACACCGGTGACATTTCCTGCAGGTTTTCGTATAGCTAAGGAAGCACGTTAATTTTGTATAATTAAATAAATTTCTACACATAATTTTCCTCTGAAACGTGTATTTAAAAAAATTGCACTATTTTCAGTCGTCTTGTTAATTAGATTTTCCTCAGATTTTAAAAACAGGCTTTTCTGTGGCCTTGGAACCACTGAAATGATCATCTGGTTCTAAGCGTTTATTTGTTTTGAGATATTTTATTTGAGGCGTTTTTAATAGTTATCAGCCAGTGCCACCGCGTTTCATTATATTTTCTTAAATGGGCTCTCAAATCGTTAATTCTGTTTATAATAGAAATTGTATTTTGTGTTGTCAATATTGTTAATATTGTCTCAAAAGTGTTTAAGTCTTTGACTTATACTCATAGGAAAACTTCAACTATGGAAGCACCGCGAGAAGGCTGCCGCAATTATTAAAATAAACTCTAGAGAATAGGTCCAAGAAAGCAAGCTACTATTTCATTGATATTTCAAAACGTTCACCAGTTAAAATTCCGTAGATCATAAATATAATATTCATTTTGGTGTTATGTTTGGCCGAAACGAATCTATTTATTCTTACGATAATTTAAGTGAATATTAGAAATTAAATTAAAATTTAATGGTTTTGTTTCTATATAATTTTGTCCGAAGAAAGTAAAAGAGTTTGAAGAAAAAGCGGCATGGACAAATTTTCGAATACGACACCCTGCGGAATAACAGTTCCTTAAAACCCACTTTCCTCGGGATGAGGCAATTGTAATTGAGCAGGATTGCGTGTTTGCTTTTCTTCTTATCCTGAAGACACCCACCGTCGTTCAGTTTCACTCGTCTGTTTTTATCATGTTTCGTGCTTAATAGAACTATGGAATACAATATTAATTTTTTAAATCTTTAACTAAATGTCCAATTAATATGGTGTCCATCAAGAGTTGGGTTTATATTTCTTGATTTTAAATAAGCAAACTACTCATACATATTTCATAGGCTAAATAAAATTGGACTCGCATAAATATTTACGATCGTATACTCCAAAATATTTAATTCAATTCTTACATAACATGTGGTTTAGAAAAATAATTTTAAAAATTTATTATAAGAAGCATTCACTCATCGATTGGATCGTGTGAGTCAGCTCGCAAACATTCCCACGATGCCGGACGAGACTTCCTTAGCTCATCCTTCGCTAAATCGGGCGGAAAGTCACGACCGGATAATCTGTCTACAGGAGCACTAGGAAGGTAAACTAATAAACACAAGCTGGGAATCTTCAACCGAGGTACAAAAGTAGTTCGGTCTACCACGCGAGTGGTAGGGGAAGCACGCCCGGCCGAGGGATCCCTGTGCGAAGAGAACCTGGAATGTGGGTACACAGAGGAGCGGCCGAGCGAAGCGAACGCAGCGGGTGGGGGCGGAAGGGAAAACACAAAGCCGACGCCGACGCCGACGCCCCGGTGAGAGAGAGGGGGGGGGGACGAGGGAAACGTCAAATAACGAAAATGTTGACGCGAGCGGGTGGAGGCGCCGAGGGTGCGGGTCGGGGTCGCGGGAGGGGAGAGGGCAGAGGCTGAAGAGCCAATTGGAGGGTTCAGCCAGCAGCCAGGCAACCGGAGGAGCACGCCATCTAGCAGCCGCAGAAGGTCTAGGGATGCATGAGAGCAAGTGCCGGAGGTCTGGGAAGAGCTAGCCAAAAGCGTGTGCCCAAATGTGACGGAAAGAAGTGAAGTTGTATTAAAAAAGAAGGCGAAGCAGTAAGGCAACAGTGATTAGTCGCGACAAGAAATCTTGGAGGCAAACTGCGGGAAGTGAAGAAGCTGCGTGACGCACAGGCCTGGCCGGCGCGGCGTGGCGCGACGTGGCGTGCGGGCAGCCGGCGCGGCGCGGCGAGGTGGTGACGGAGGTGCCGGCGTGACGGAGGCGGCTGCGGCGGAAGCGGGAGAGGCGCAGGAAGAGTCGAGAAATCTGCGTGGGCGCGCGCACAGTGGTCCCCGCGGCGCCATGGCGACCGCAGCGTCGGTGGGCCCGGCGCGTCGCGGCCCGCTGGCGGCGCTGGTGCACGTGGTGGTGGCGGTGGTGTTGGCGGCGCTGGTGGGCGGCGCGCGGGCGCGGCGCGCCTGCTCCGAGCCGCTGGTGCAGCAGCTGCACGACGCGTCCCCGCTGGCCGACGGCGGGCTGCGCGCGGGGCAGCTGGTGTTCCCGCGCGGCCTCTTCTGGCGCAACGCCACCGGCGCCTGGGGCTGCCCCTGCGCCCTGCGGCCCTGCCTCTTCATGTGCTGCCCCCGCGGCCACCTGTACAACGGCAGCGAGTGCGCGCCTCACCCTTCGGCCGACGGACTCGTCGCCGACGCCCCCGTGCAGCTGCTGGAGGCCGACTCCGGACGAACCGTCCACGCACTCCTCGACGAGCAGTTCATCTTGCGCCACGAACTCATCTGCTACAAGAGGAGAGTCCTCTTGGAGCCGGACGTCATCAAGGAGGACGAATTCGTTGTAGCTACGGACGGTAGACTTGTTCTTCCCAACTCGAATGACATCAAGCAAGCGGACATGGGTCGCTTTTGTGCAACGTTTGTTGTGGTGGACGGGAAAGACCGTCCTGAATTCGGCGTACTGTTGTGCATGCCTACTCCTGTACAACATCGTCTTTCTGATGTGGTGTATCCAGCCACGATGGCGGTGTCTTGTATCCTCCTCATCATCACCTTTTTTGTATACGCAGTGCTTCCGGAACTTCGAAACTTCCCGGGTCACGTGCTCATGAGTTACGTGCCATCCCTACTTCTGGGCTACGTGTTCACTGGTATTGTGCGGATTTCTAGTGCACAAATATCTGATGACTTTTGCCTTTCTGCAGGTAAATATGGAATATAATATTCATTTTTTAAATCTTTAACTATATGTCTAATGTATATGGTTCTCATCAAAGGTTGGGTTTATATTTCTTGATTTTAAAATAAGCAAACTGCTCATACATATTTTGAAACTGCTCATACATATTTGGCATCCGATGAGAAATTGGAATGAATCTATCCCTTCAATATATAATGCGCTAAATATGTACGAGCTTTTCTAATATTTATAACACACCATCAACACAAAAACTCCTAAATGTGCAAATGCTTGAAAGAGAATTACCGTCGCGGTGCATGAAACATAATTAAGACGAAAAATTGTGTAATCTTGTAGATAACGAAGAAATTAGGAGTCATACGTATAACCTGCTCCACATGTTAGCGACAACACACGTGACCATTGTGCATAGCCCGGGAGCGGTGTGCCCTACGTCTTTAAAACCCGGTTTTCGGTTCCCCCAAAGAACTTCAAGTTGTACTATTACTTTTGGAGGTTTATGTCTTCTCAGTTCCCCACATGGTAGCATGGATGGACCAGAAACGTACAGAATCTCGAAAACTATGTATCATTGAATTGAACATGTAATTTAATCGCACAGATCAAAGATTTTTGTTTCGGAATCAGAATTTTTGTTTCGGAGCTGAGCAATATTATCTGTACACATGCACAATACAGTGGCGGCTCGTGAATAATGTTAGAAGGGAAAACCTTACTGAACCTTGCTGACTTGGGACTTGGGGTTCATGGAGGCCAAGCCCCAACTCACTCCAATATTTTTGTAATTTTATTCCATTTATTCAAAACAATTGTCTCACTGATATTGTATTCCAAAGCATTATTTCCATGAAACACACGTAGATGTGATTTCAAGATATTCAGATTCTAAAAAAGTGTTGCCAGTTTGTGTTGCTCTGACAATAATTCAGAAATTGGATTGAAATTTTTTCCAGGCGTTTAAGATTAACTGAATTACATATCTGATTTTTTGATATTTCATGTTTTTTTGCAGCTTTTGATAAATTTTTCGTGACAAAATACCCACCTCTATTCCAAGTACTGTCCTCAATTGACAAAAGTCATGGCCAACAATAAAGATGAGCTTTAACTTCACTATCTGTTAGCCATTTGTGTGAATCATCCCAAGGCGGATTGAATTTTCTTCTTTTTGCCAGCACGATGTATAATCGTACTCAACATAGTGGGTTGACTTTTGTACAAAATTTGTCCCTTTTCTACGTATATATATATATATATATATATATATATATATATATATATATATATATATATATATATATATATATATATATATATATATATATATATATATATATATATATATATATATATATATATATAATATATTAATATTACGCCGGCGGCGCTAGCCAAATTCGTTTACCACGATCCGTGAAGTCACGAACGTTAAGCGAATTCGAGACTCGCGGGCTCCTGGTTGGGTGACCGGCTAGGAACCCCAGGATCTAACGGCGTCGAGCCTCTGGCCGAAGGAATAAAAGGCACTGACTGACTGCGACTTGACGAAACTTGACAAACATAGTAATTATTCAGTATAGTAATTACTCAGTAACGGAGAATTACTCCAGAAGAAAGCGCTCAACGCCCAACAAGGGTTAAGAGGCGCGTTGCATCAATAACGAATATGTATCAAGTAATACTTATATTCCACAGCATACTACTTTAAAATGGACTAATTAATACTTCCTAAATAATATTTTTTTCTGCTTGTTAACTCAACAAAATTGTAAATACATGGGCTATGCAGCTTTCAAGTGAGTGGAAATCTGAGTCTTCCTTGCGGGTAGGCAGCAAGAGAATTCGCTGGCCTGCGCGCAATATGGAGTACATGCGCATGCGTCAAATATGGAGCACAGCATGCTACTGTTCTACGCTCACTACAGGGCCTTTTCTCAGAATACGGTGTGAAGCGAGGCAGCACCCGAGCGTGCCTACTCTGAGAGGTGTAATGTCTCTGCGAGAAGAGACGAAACAGATGGCAAGGCGCACGGGCTGCAAGAAAACGCTTGAAATGGAAATATGACTAGTGCCACAAGAATGAAATGTTCATTATACATTTCCAGATGAATAATACTTACTTCATGATGAAAGAATACTTGCTCCATATTAAAATTGTAAGAATCATTTAATATTTTTATTATTATGAAATATATTAATGTAGTACATATTCATCGGGGTACAGGCAGTGCCTACCTCACCTACCCCAAGGGGCCGCCACTGGGAAAGTACCGTGTCTTGAATGTTCGCACTACAACTAGCATACTGAAAAATGTGTGTGTTCTGATATATATGAGTATCATTTAGGAACTGAGGAATTAGAACTCTACATGTATCCATTGGGTCAAAATACATCAAGTGAATATTGCCTCTAAACATTAGTTTAATAAACGCGGGATCTAGGCTCACCCTTTCAGGGGGCTCCGTGGATTAACATTGTAGCAAACATGCTTTCTCTAAAAATGGAACTAGTGATGCTCTAACAGCACACGCTATCTCGTATTTTCTATAAAGGTTACGTAATATTATAAAAAGTAATTGAATCCGCAAAAGTGTTCCCAACGGGCAAAAATATTTCCCCGGGCTAAGACTCGAACCTACGTATATTCCCGGAGCAACTAACTGATCCACAAGACCTCCGGGCTGCATTCCAAAACCACTCCTGAAGCATCAAAGGATTTTTTTCAAATATCGACATTTGAGAAGTTTTAATGATGAATATTGTACCTACGCCGTATTATTAACTGAAAATTGAACTGATTGACTAAATAGCATCGTAGGCTTTCACGGCCGGAGTCAATATGAGTTAAAGTTTCGGTATTGGGACCCACAAAACGTGTTTTTCCGAAGAAGAAAAAAAAAGGCTCTTTTTTTCTTCAGCATAACGTACAATTGTCCTTCTTCAATGTAGCAACAAAAAGTAATAAGAAATACACAATTTCAGAAGGATATATGTATTTATAATTAATTCATAACTGTAGCATTGAATAAGCGCGGATTTATTTACTTGATGGTTTAGGTGTGAGTATTCTTTGCATATGCATCGCCTTGTTCGAAAGAAGTCGGACTCAAAGTGCTTTTTTATTGGTAACGATTCTCCAGAGAAAATCGTTTCTTTAAATGTCTTGGATTAAAATACAACTAGTGGTGCTTCAACAGCACGTACTTTCTCGCATCAGTAACCGTAACGTAAAATTATACTACTTGTGTCCCCAAGTGAAAATGCGATTTTGAAATGATGATACACCTTGCACTCTTCTAGAAGGCACAGTCTTAATAAAAGGCGGCGAGACTCCACCAAAACACGTAATCGCCATTTTCTAGCTACTTTCTCCCGCGCACGGCCCACTGTATGACGTTAATATGTTTCATTTTACACGATCCGATATCAGATGTCATTAATTAGTGTACTACCTGCCACACATTACATCACTCGTTTGCATTAACACCGTTCGCCTAACGACGCGCCCACCGTCGCATCGTCATTCGCAGTGAACACGTGATTCACCAGTATCGCTTCAATTCTTTCTGTGGTCTAATACTCTTAAGACTTCGCACCACCCGCAGTTTAACGTAACCACAAACTGCGTTATTTTACTCAATACTCTACAATCCCTAGTACTAACTAGGGAGCGGAATTCTATGTATTTGCATATTTTTGTCCGTTTCTTCAGGGCATAGCTTAGTGAAATTTCTTGACATTTGGTTAGAATTGGATGCTATGTAGATTAATATGTTAGTGCATATTTAGCCTATTTTCGTGTTGTTGCATATTTGTGTAATTATAGGAGTATATTTTGCATATTTCGTTAAAGTAGACTTATCTCTAAAACGTTTCAGGTTTTCGTAGTACTATCTATTATTTGTGAGCATTGATTAGAAAGAGCTTGTCACAGTTAATGTGTTTTCTTCTTTTCGTAGATGACACAATACTTGTAAAAATATAGGATATTTCTCGATATCATATTTTTTAAACCAGGCAGAAAAATGAAAGAAGAGAATCAATGTACTTCACTAAGATGCATATTTACTTCAATTATTTCCTCCGAGAAGGACGCTAAGTTATGTTATGTTTACCCAAAATGTTATGTTATGTTTTTTCTTTTCATTCTAAGCGTTGTGCTTCTGAATTTTATCAAGAACTGTTTATACAGGAAATGAAATTTTGTTAATTTTAATTGCATAATAAAGTGCATATTTCAGGATTTTTAGATCATAAATGCATATTAAAGTGCATATTTGAGAATTTTTAGGTCATAGATGTATATTTTAAAAAGCATATTCCAAAATTTTTTAGAGCATTAAAATCCTCTCCTTAGTACTAACGATCTTTCTTTCGTTACGCGACCAGTCGGCTCACCGTCTCGCCGCCAATTAATGTCTCTTCCCCTCGGTCGATTCCATGTTTCCCGTGAATTTCTTTGATGGCCGGGTCGCGCACTTGCTGTCTACGCCGGTCAACGCCAATTTCTCGCCATTCCACTCTGCTGAGTAATTAATTAAGAGACCAATAAGTAGGTCTCGGTATATCTTAAAATGTATAAACCCTTAAACTAGAGATTATTTTAATATTATATATTATATCCCTTTTCACATATTTTTTATGTATTTATATATTTTTTTATTAAATACACTGGCGGAAAAAATAATTGCAATACCCCGATTGCATTGTACAATTTATTCCTCCGTACAAATACAGTACATACAGACAGAATACAACACATTACATGGGCAGAGCCATGTGAGACTTGCACGTCCAGCAACAGAGAGAACCTTGAACCGGAAACGCCAAATGAATACTACGTGTACCCACCGCGGGCAGTACGACAAGTCCTGATGCGGGCTGGCATCCCATCACACAGGTGGCGAATGGTGTCCTGCGGAACACTGTTCCACACTTTCTGCACCACTTCACACAGAGCAGGCAGAGATTTTGGGGCAGTCGCAGTACGGATCAGGCATGATTCACATTCTCGATTGGGGACAAAACCGCCAGGGCAGTTGACGACCGTAACGGAGAGCGTGTTGCGAAGCGCGGGCAGTGTGAGGGCGGTTATTGTGCTGCTGGAACAGCGCAACACCCTCGCGTTGCAACAAAGGTATCAGATCAGGCCGCAAACGTGCTGGATGCATCCAGCGCTGATCAATCCTCCACGAACACCAAAGACGAACGTGCGTTGTAGCTGATGGCAACCCACACCATCACTCTCTATGTGACGTGGACGAACACACTCTGGACGCACGTGCTCGCCTACGCGACGCCACGCACACACACGAGCATCACTGGCGTGCAGGCAGAAGCGGCTCTCATCACGCCTTTCCGTCTCCCAGCTGACCCGCACATTGCACCACATCAGACGCGCTCGATGATGGTTCGGTGAGAGTGGTAGTCGGGCTGTAGCGGTATGCGCGATTGTAATCCTGTAGCAAGTAACCGGTTTCCAACGGTGCGTGGTGCGTGGAGACACGTTGGGGGACACATATGCCTGTATTTCGGGGCGGGTGTCCGTACGGTCTGCCAACGCCGCCCTCACGATGTGTCGATCTTGACATTCGTCAGTGCTCCGCAGTCGCCCCGAAGAGGGTCTACGGCTATGAAAATATTCATCTACCCGTAAGAGTAAGTCCGGAAAAGTTTGTAGAATGAAATTTGAAAATATGAACATAAATATATAAGGAAAACGCTAAAAAAGAATATGTAAAATCAGATTTCCCTGCAATATGTAACATCAAATTTTGGTATTTTATCTCTTTTCCAAATTTTTCCGAAAGTATGAAAACAGTTTTAAAATTAGCTTCGGCGATTTTACTTGGGAAAAAAGGTTCATCAGGTGAAATCTATCGAGACAAACGCCGTTTTGAAAAATCGAGTCGCAGGATAAATGAGCTCGTGCGTAATCTCGGCTCATTCTTTCTGGTAGTGGAATGATAACGGAAGATATGGAAGTAAAATGTATGTAAAATAAGATGTTAGAACATGGAATATTGGTGATATCTACACAATTAGTTCAATTTTCTTTTTGAAATCAGTTTCCAAATCGGAATCAATATTTTGGGTAATGCCTCAAATAATGTTTTGATGGTATTCGAAGACGGAAATATGTGAACAATATATATGGTTTTATATGACTATTACAGATGATTCGAGACCGTTTGGTTGTGTTACAGTATCACTAGTTTGATGAGTGGAGAAAAATATAATGAGATTGAAAGGGACGAAAACATAAACCGTCTGCCCGGCTTGCCTGCCTGAGAACACGGACTCCTCCCGTGCCGCAGGCCGCCGGGTTTGGCCGTTCGGCCGCGTGGAGGGAGCGCCCACAAGGATCGGGCGGGTGACGCAACGGTGTGGAGCGGGAAGAGGGGGGGTGACGTGTTTTTCCGAAATTTCACTTTACGCCGCTCCTATTTATCCGATTTGCATGGTTGACACGGCGTTGGATTCAGGAAGTACGTCGTTATCGCGCTATAAGCCCACATTTTTTAATTTCTTCCCGGAACTATGAGAAAAATTTTCTAAAAAAGTTTTGGAAATTTTTTTGAAAAAACGGCTGCGTAGCGTAAATTCTATTTTAAAAAGGAGTCCACTGCCGTTTACAGATTGAAAATCGGACAGTTTTTTCAGACGTTATCGGTCTAGTAAATTTCCTGTGATGGTGCTGGGATCTATTGATTTTTCCTATAAGTATTTTTCGATACATTTGGGGCGAACGAGTGCGATGTCCTGGCATACCTAGGTCCCGACTAGACCTTAGCGCAGTGGACAGCACCTTTTAAAGCCGCGGGTTAGATGGCGCGTCCGGGCCATTTGGACACGCTGCCATTACGTCACTGGGCATCAGTTATCTGCGAAACGTTAATCACGGCTTCTAGGACCCCCCATCCCTAACGTCCCTTATTGCCCTACTTGATTGCTCGCGCCGTTCCCGGTGTTGCAATACTTTTTTCCGCCAGTGAATTTATGTAAATACTTGTCGATTATACAAAATGTAAATTCAAGTATGTAATATAAATTCAAACAAGAAATTTACCACCTTTAAATTACCACCAATAAATATATTTCGTGTGGTCAACGAAAAGTTTCCGCGTGAGCAAATAGGCTTTTCTGAAATGAGTTCGACACTAAAAGAAATAACATTATTTTATAATACTACCTGGCCTAGGCCAGAAATTTCTATCCAGTATTGTCAAGTGTTTTTCTGGACAGAACATTTACAATTAGTTATACAATGACGATATAAACTGGTTATACGATTTTCTATTGCCTATCAAGTGTTCATTGTGAATTTTTTAGAGAATACATCATGAGATGAGAAACACACACACACACACACACACACACACACACACACACAGTAACTACTACGTTCGTTAGGGAGAAAAAAGTGTGACGCCACATATCTTTCAGTTGCGATGATTGGCTGTTCGTATAAAAATAAACCAAAAGCGTTTCTGACACAGCACCAACAAAAAGCTGTGTGCTTTTATTCCTTTTGACCTTCACAAGTTGAGTTCACTTTGTCTCTAAACTTTAATACCGAACTTCTGAGATGCAGTAAATAACGTAAACAACAGATTGCCAGTAAAATTTCTTTTCAGTTTGTTAATATCGTATGTTTTAAAGAAATCGTTTTAAAATAATCTAACTCTTGGTGCCATGATAGTACAAACTTTCTTGAATTATTTGTAACAGTAACGTAATATTATAATGCTACTTGAAATCGGAAAAGGTTTCCCAACCCACAATTTTTTTTTCTCACACTGGGATTCGAACTCAGACTTTTAGGCTTCGGCGTCATCGCGTAATGTCTTAAGGGCCATAACGTATTCTACACATTCTGAATTCATATTCTTCCCGACTCTAATGTAGTTGAATGTATCATTTTGTTGAACATAGAGACATTGTAATATTAAGAGTAAAGCTTCCTTACAGTTCCATCTATGTGGAACTACCCTACCAATGAGAAGAATTCTAAGAATTTCATTCACCGAATTGGGGTATTGCCGTGGTGTTGAGAACCGATATTTTGTCAAATGAATCTCGTTTGAATATTTCACACACAGTGAGACGATGCTCAAATGTATTCGTGATGATATATTTGCTTTAAAAAATAATTTCATACAAATGTTTCTATTGTGTTCCAGATTAATATTCAAAGGATAAAACACCATAGATATATAACTTTGTTTTTATGCATTCATAAGGTGAAATGTTGAATGACCTTCAGCTCTGGATGTTTAATTTATACACTTCTTTACTTTAAAGCGGTTTGATCGCTCACTATGGTATAATTTTTCAAAAATTGGAAGGTCACTTCGATGTAATAATGGCAAGCTCGTGTGAAATTATCCTTGCTTGTCTGTCTAATAAGCTGCAAATATTGTTTGCAATATTGGAATATTATGTAACCCTTCTCATTAATGCGAGAAAGTATGTGATGTAGCACCACTAGTTTCTTGAAACATTTTGTATAAAATAAACTAACTTCAAACTTATTTCTATGAGCATTATAAATTCCATAAAATACAATAAATTATTCTTCTCCGAATCTCTTTTTTGTTATTCTCACTTCTTAAATTATATATCACAAGTTCAATTTTCGTTAAAACTTTTAAACTTGCCCAAATTGGTGACGGTATTTCTTTCGAAACTCCTGTGTAACATTTTGTGAAGCGAAGTATTCAAGAGACAGTTGAAGTACGAATTATGTTAGTACTAGTGAGGTATCTGACGCAAAATTATAGAACCATTACCAATAATCCGAGGAAGTAAGTACTGTAGAAAGACCAGTAGTTTCTTAATTTCGAAATGTCTTATGTAATGAAAAGGTAAATTTTATTAGAATTCTTTTTCCATCAGTAATGTAAATTAAACAATTGACAGTTACTAGGTTTTTGAATAAGAAATGCAATATAATGAATTGTCAACATCAACAATCGATTCCTGGTGGCATGACTAGTGCTTTGAACAATTTGGATACATGAAATATTTTTTCCAATGAAGGGCGATCGCGACGTCTGAGAGGGAAAATCTGCGATGGTAGGCGATTCTTGTTGCTGTTTGAGAAGCCAGCTGGGGCACGTTTGTTATCAAAGCAAAGCTTACTGTTCCGAGGCTCGTGTATTAGAAGGGCGTGGTTTTAAGAATGACCACTTCCTGGACTGGACTGAAGCTTATTTCTTTAACAGTATTTATGTATTAACGAATACGTTTGTATGTATGGCATGGACTACCTCAGTCTACAATACAATGAAACTATAAATGAAATGTGGGAAGAACTATTGAAATATTCAGCCACGTTTTGAGAGAAACGAACTAGCTGCCGTAATGTGATGAATAAAGTTGAAAATGACTTCGAAATCCTTAAGATTACTTAGGCTGTCGTAAATATAACTGAGAATTGAATAAAAAAGACATAAAAAGAAGGGTATAAATTCAGCGTTAGAAATCATAACTACAGAAGACCCAATTTTTGATTCGAAAACATTTTCGAAAATTCAGAGTTCAGCGAAAATGAGACCTCCCTATCCTTTAAGGCATTCCTTGTTCTATCCGTGGAAAAAAATAAGAAAAAATTGGAGCTGATTTTGAGAAAATGTTATTTTTATAAATTGCATAAATTACAAGCACAAATTACTCAAAACTAACCATTTTTTTTCAAAAATTATACATTACCTTTTAAAGAGCTTATTTTTTCGAACAGGTTTACTTTAATGGAAAAATATATTTCCATTTTGTTCTGAAATATTAAAAGTTTTTAGTTTTCGAAAACACTGAGTTTCCGGAAATGAGGTTAGCACCCATATTTTACCGACCTTTGAGATGAGAAAATTTAAAAGAAAAAATAGAGCCGGTTTTGACAAAAAAATCTTAAGCGTCCCTTGTTTTATACATGGAAAATATTTAAGAAAAAATGGAGCAGGTTTTGAGAAAATGAGCTTTTTATAATTTGGATTAGTTTTAACCAAAAATCACGTATATTTTTTTTAATTGTACATGACCTTTCAAGATCTGTCTTTAAAGAACACATTTCATTAGAAATAAAACTTCTATCTCCAATATTGCAGTTGTAAAAGACGCGGAAAAAATTTAAACTTTTGTAATTTTTAGAAAATTGGAGAAAAAAAATACTACACCTGAACCTTTCTCTTTAGTGTCCTTTACACTTTCCGAGGACAATGTTTAATCAAACAATTGAAGCAATTTTTGAGAAAATTTTCGAAATGTTGGGCCAGCAGATAAAGTACTCCCCAAAATCAAAATATCCGTTTCCATCTCAAAGGACGTCGAGTTCATTTAAATCGAACGTGGAATATCAATTTTGAAGAACATCGGCTGAACGGTTTAGTTGCTAGCGTTGACCACAGACAGGCGGAGATGTTTTGCCGTCAATAAATTTTTCGACATGAAGAACCCAAGAACATGGATTCTGATTACATAACGTGTTAGAGGAAGTAATTTACTAACTGTAGGAACGAGGTTTATCCTCTTTTTCTAACTAGGGCCCGGCAATAAGAGTTTTGTGTAAAAAATTCTGTTTTCCGGCGTACGTAAAATGACATTTCCAACACAAGCAATGTAGTCGCAAGAACAATATTATACTGTACTTAGATAATGGATAGTTTGAAATATTTTATCGTGCATCTTATTAGTAAAAATGTTTGTTACTGGGTTGAGTTAGAATTTGCTTTGCCGGAAACATGGGGGAACCGAGATCTCACTGAGTAATTTTATACAAATATTGCTGCCAAATGAATACTCATAGAATATGACTGATAAGAACCGAAGGTGGTACAGGTGTCACATAAGACTGCGAATTCTCCGTACCAGCACTAGAAGCAGTTGCCACAACGTTGCGAAAACATAGCGTAGTATTATTAATATTCTCTAATTTTTACTTTCTCGCCCATAATTTGAAAAAAAAAACAACATTGCAATCGTGCGCCGGAAAACGGCGAATTTTCGACAGAAAATCTCTTAATGATGGTCCTAGTGACACAAAAGTGAATAAATCAGGTTCTTATACATAGTTAATTACTTCCTCTAGCACGTGGTGTTGTTAAGAGCCATGATTTAGGGGTTCCTGATACCGAAAAATCGATTGACGGCAAAACATCTGTCTGTGTGTCCATGTGTCTGTGTCTTTCTGTAGTCAACACTACCGCCTAAACCGTTCAGTCGATTTTCTCTAAAATTGATATTACTTGATCGATTTGAACGATCTCGCGGCTTGAGATGGATAATTTGATTTTTGAGGGTACTTTATATGAAACCTCAACATTTTCAAAATTCTCACAAATGGCACCAATTTGTTTATTAAATTTTCATCTTGGATTGTGTAAAGGACACTTTAGATGATGGTGCAGGATTCATGTTCGTTGAAATAGCAGATTTTTCGAAAATTGCAAATGTCCATTTTTTTTCATTTTCCTAAAACTACAATATTGAATATATATATATATATATATATATATATATATATATATATATATATATATATATAATGAAATCTGTTTCTTAATATTTCCAAATTATAAAAAGCTCATTTTCGCAAAAACCACTCCAATTTTTTCTTAAATAGTTTCCATGTATAAAACAAGGGACGCTTAAGAGAATCGTGTGGGTCTCATGTTCGTTGACCTCTCTGAATTATAGAAAATTGAATGTTGGAAATATTGGGGTGAGACAGTTCGATTTTTAAGCGACGGCTCCAGTTCGAAAGTCACATTGTTTCCATGGCGTAGAGGTAAGACGCACGGCGAATTAACTTCGCATGACCTGAGTTCGAACCACGGTGCTGTAAAACTTGTTGCTGGTTGTAAACACTTTTGCGGATTTGTGTAGTAGTATAATATTGTAGAGTAGTTAGAAATCATGCCAAAAAGTACGTGCTGTTTTATTTTTTCTCGATATGTTTAAATAACCGAGGATTCTTGTTCTACGATATCCTAAGCTTCGCTCGCCCTAGCGTCAGCGCGCGGCTAGTAGGATTCGGACTGCTCTTGTATAACTTGCATTCGAGGTTAAGGGTAGTTGGGCATACGTAGTGTCAGTTACCAGTCTATACAGGAACGCGGAAGCCGAGGTAGAGGACCCCTCGATGTTCCCAGAAAGAGGCAATAAAAAACACTTATAAGAATATGTTACCGTTATCCCTTTTCGCTTTCTCATATAGTACGTAATGTAAAGAACTGACCCAGATCCCTGCTCAAAATGTGGAGGAAACCTACCTAAAGATCGCATTAACTTACATTGTTGAAATGTTCAAAATATAACTCTTGCAATTAAAAACAATCTATGTGGATTGATTGATTGTTTTCGTGTTTCCGGGCACGTCAATTGCTTTGGTCATTAGTCCCGTTAGTATAGTGCATTGAATTATAATTTCCACATAGACTGTAATTCAATTGAATACTATAAATCAGTGTTAAAATATTTTAACATTAATAGTTTCGACTAATGTATTTAAAATATCGTGAGCATTATTGTAATTAATTACTCTATGTTTATATGTGTTATATCTAATGTTTAAAATGTTACTAACGCGGTCAGCTGAAGCTCGTTATAACAGCGGTCGCTCGTTTAACAGCGGTCGCTCGTTTAACAGCGGTCGCTCGTTTAACAGCGGTCGCGCTCAGATAACAGCGGTCGCTAAAGCTCGTTTTAGTTTCTAACGCGAACTAAAAAAAAGTTAACAATGTAGATAAAGTATTGCAATGCTGGAGGGAAAATGTCGATTTTTATGATGCAAAATTCGTTCAATTGGTTTCTTTTCCCGAAAAATGGAATTCTCTACTTCTTTTTTGTAGTAAATTATTTTCTTGCATACAAAATGTTCACAGTTTGTAGATCCTTATTAATGAAAAAGTGTTTTTCTCAAACTGGTGTGCTGTCAGTCAATAACTGGGCAACACACCCAAACGGTTCATTGAATTTTCCCCATAATGGATTTTGTCTACCGTTTTTTATACACAAAGAATCGCTTATTTGGCATTGATATTTTTTTTTTGGGGGGGGGGGTCTTTACATGAAACCTCTAGGACATTTTCTAATATTTCTCAAAAATGTTTCTAATTTTTTTGTATGACTATTTGTGAAAATAGAACAAGATAAGTTATGCCTACAGTAACTATGGCGCATGGTGTATTTTCGCTAAAACCTCTGAGTTTTCGAAAATTCAAAAACTTGAAAATGTTTCGACCCCTATCCCCACTTCATTATTGAATACGGATAATTTAATTAATGAAATTTATTCTTCAAAATCAGAACTTGAGATTAAATCGTGTACAATAAAAAAAACACGAGTAGTTTTCAGACAAATTGAGTGAAATTGTCAATTTAAAAAAATACCTAAATATGGATCAAATTTTTTTCTTTAAATCGTTTGCTCAAATACAGTACTGACGAGCCATAGAACAGGACAGGACAGGACAGGACAAGACAGGACAGGACAGGACAGGACAGGTCGGGACATGACACTCCATTCCTTTCTCACACATCACGTTGATATTTTTTTGATTATATTTATTAAATTAAATATCCTTAAGATTATGCCTTAAGTTATTTTTCATTAAAATATCAGAAATGTTGAAAAATTGTAAAAGTTAATTTTTCGAACTTTACGCCGTTAATATTGAAGCTAGAAATTTCTTTGTTAAAGCAAATATATTCCTGAATATTTGATCTTTAAATAATTTTTTGCACACTTCCTCGACAATATTAGTAGTTTTCGCACCATTCAATATATTTTTTTGCGTGAAGAATTTAATAAAAATAAACTGTTTTGAAATGTTCAATTTTTTATTTATTTATTCAGTCAGTTCAGGGATTATATACTAATAAAATACACTAAATATGTTTGCATTTATGCAGTAAAAGTTGAAAATATAACAATAAACGTTTTCAAGGAAAATGTATAGGATAATGAACTCTTCACAAAAATATGATGCTTATTGAAATAAATGGAAAAATACGCAAATATATATATATATATATATATATATATATATATATATATATATATATATATATATATATATATATATATATATATATAATTGTTGTGGTTGATTATCCCCATATCTATAATGGATTACCACAAGATCTCGGCTACCACCACAGAATTTGTGTATATTATGCGTATTTTTCCATTTATTTCAATAAGCATCATATTTTTGTGAAGAGTATATATATATATATATATATATATATATATATATATATATATATCATGCTCAAAGTAACTTTCAGGAACAATATTTTTCCCATCGTCAGTGAGTCTCTAACAAATAGGAAAAATCGAGAGATTAATATAAAGAAGAACTATGATATAATGAATAACATTGACCAAAGAAGTGAAATAAATAATTTAATGATAAAATCAAAAAAAATTAAAATAACCTACTGCCCAAACAAGTCTTTCACTCTTGGATCAATAGATTATTCTAGATTCCTATATCTGATACAGATTTAAATATTCAAGTCAATACCATTCTAACCATCGGGTTAAATAATGGTTATGATCCTGTTTCTATTTATAAACTCATTAGCCATAAAGATACTAAAATTATTTTAAATAAAGTTTTTCCTCTGCATTGCCCTAGTGAACCTAAGAAACTTATTTGCATAACCCAAAATAGGCCTTGTATCTGATAATATTTCAGTTTCATACATCATCAAACTCTCTCCAATCTTTATTCCCCAGTTCAAAAACACCTAACCCCCCAGTGAAAGGAGTGGCATCTATTATCAATCTTGTAATAACTTTGATTCTGCCTATGTAAGCCAAACAGGCAGAAAATTTTTTGTTAAAATAAAAGAATATGTGAGATGGTGGAAACAAAATATTCCAGATTCTTCCTCCTTAGCTGATCATCTAATTCATCTAACACATTGCTAATCATCTAATCAATCTAACCATTCTTTTGACCCTAATCACAACTTTAAAATACTTCACTTAGTCAACAAAGGCAAAAAAATGAACATATTAGAAAATTTAGAAATTTTAAAACTCTTAAAAAAATCCTAATCTTTCTATCTTGAATGAACATTCTTTAATTAAAAGCAGTCCCATAATAAATCTTTTTATTAGCTAGCCCTTCAAATATTCTTTTGATTTTAATTACTTAATAATCCTGCACTTAGTCATGTATATAGAATTTGTACGTTTAAAAAAATAAAAATAAAAATTTAAACTTTTCATATTCCTAATTTACTACCCTGAATGTACATTCCTTAAAAAACATTCTCATTTGAAATCTGTTTTTTATTTTTTTGCCTACCCCCAACTGCCCTTAAGTACAACCTTAAAATTTCTTCACTTAGTCAATTAAAAAAATATATATTAACTTTCAGGGTTTAAAATTTTAGAACTTTCTTATTCTGATTTTATATCATGAATATACATTCCTTTATTAAAAAGCAGTCCATTTTAAATCTTTTATGACTTACACCTTCTTTTCTTCCAATCCCCCCCCCCCCCTTCGTCACTATTGGGTGGGCTTCCACTTCCCACCATTCTACAAGATGGCGGCCACCCTAGTGGTTCATCTCTGGATTATATCCTGTTAAATGTTTAGTGTGATCCACGTAGCTTGGGCAGCAAGTTATTTTAATTTTTTAAATTTTATCATTGTGTTGTTTATTTCACTTCTTTTGTCAATTTTATTCTTTATACCATAGTTCTTCTTTATGTCATTCTCTCAATTTTTCCTTTTTGTTAGAGACCCACTGAGGATGGGAAAATATTGTTCCCGAAAATTACTTTGGGCATGAAATAAATATATAATTATATATTTTTATTGTTGTAGTTGATTATCCCCATATTTATAACACCCACAACAAAAATTAGTTTATATAGTTAAAATTTGGGCGTTTTACACACACTTCAAGTTACATACTTTCTGACTGCAGAGAAAAAAATATGCATTTGCATTGAAACCGGTTCTTAGTTTTCACTTACAACTTCTTTTTATCCACCTGCGAATTTTAAAACTCAGCAGAAAGAATGATTTAGCCTCAGAAGGTGAAAGATCGAAATAATACAAAAATTCATCCAGAGAAGAAGAGCAACTACTTTTCTCATCATGAGTAATCGAAGAGAAAATATGAATTTACCTTTTATGCAGTTAAACCTGTGTGCATGATGTCACGGACCATTTCATATCGCGAAGGAAGTTTAACCGATAATTCGTTTCCTTTCGAGGTCGTGGTGGTATGAGTCCGGATGTTACGGTGGAAATTTCAGTTCCATGTGGTTTGAGTTCCTGTATCTTATCATTGAACATTGAGACTGAAGCCTCTAACAACTAAATACGAGCGGTACTGAGACAGGTTGTCCCTAATCTTCAGGTGTAGAGAGTTTGTAAAAACGATTCATTGCTAATATATGTGAGTAAAATAAGAATAATAGAACTCTTCGCTTGAATCATATCATGAACATTCCTAAAAACAGCTTTCCCTAATTACATGAAAAATTCGTACTTTCTCATTACATAATTGAAACGTCCCGAACAAAAGGCGCTCCATTTTTGGACGAGAACGAGTTTTCTCTGAATGTACACAATCAAAATAAGATGTCTTATTGTTCCGTGTGAAATGAATGAGGATTGACGTTCTGTTATCTTCTGTTCATAAAATGGTGGAACATGAGTGGTTTCGTAAGGGCCAAAACAATGAGGCTGCTGCAGCTGCATCTATTTTGAATGTTTAGATTATATTCAATGAGTTGTCATAATCAACGAATTTAATTATTAAATGTAATGTCAACTGGAAGTCATACTTCACGTTTAAATTATTATTACACTCAGATACAAGGAAAGATTTAACGCATCGTGTCATTGAGTTAAAATATGTACCCGAAAGATGAAGTGTAATGCTCCTCAACAGCGTTACAGGTGTGTAGTATGTCAGCATTCAAACAAGAGGGAGCAGAACATGATAGCCTTAGACTGCCTAATGAAAGGCAATATTTAAGTTCACTGTTCATAGCTCCAACAAACAATTGTGAACGGTTTGACGATAAATTTGAACAGTTGGATAGTAGTTTTGCACGATGTGAAGAGTAATTAACTTGTACGATGTACATTTGGAAGAAATTGTTGATTTACAAAACAATGATAGCCAACAATACCAAGATTAAAAGCAAAGAAGGATGAAGAACGGCGAGGCGAGTACAGAAAGACTGCGTGATATTTCCATGGAGCTACCGGGAGCGGTAGCTCAGTGCATCAACTGATGTCACTGCAGCGCTTCTGACCGGGAGGTCCTAGGTTCGAGTCCTGACAGCGGCACTAGCTTTTCAGCTAGGTCGAATTCAGTCGCTGTCTGGAGGAGAATTCTAGCGGCCAGCTGCTCTGATCGGTAGTTTTCCGTGGTTTCTCCGATCAACACCAGGCGAATGCCGGAGCAGTACCCTAACAAACGGGCCACGGACCGCGCGCGATCTTTCCTTCCTCTTCCTTGTCCTATCCTCTCCCCTTGCACACACACACACACTAACATGCACTATACTACCACATATTCCCGAGAGCTTGTCCCGTCTGGGACTGTGCCCCTGATGGGAGAGTCCTGGTTAGAGGGAAACCCCACTAGCCGACGGGAGGTCGGCGCCGGATCTCGCCATCCAGTGGGGGAAGATCACCGCCATCTCCCGAGAAAAAACATGCACTACACTAACGGGACTAAAAAATGCGCCCGGAAACACGAAAAAATCAATCAATAAATCCATGGAGCTATAAATACATATAGGTGGCATTACCACCTCTGCCATATTTCTCAAGTGAGGTCCGTCATATTGGTGTGCCCAAAGGGTAGCCGTGATATGGGTAACATCCATTTTTCAATGGAATTCAATAATATTCGGAATATTGAAGAGTATAATAACTAGAACAATCTTCGTTATTAAATTATGGAAGCACTGTAAAGTATTTCAGTGTGTGAAAGCCAAAATAACCTCAAACTTACGACGTCAAGAATATATTAAATTTGCTTCTTCTGCCTTTGAGATTTCTCAGACAGTCTCTCACAAAAGTATGCTAATAAATAATACCTTAACACTGCTATCATTCTGAAGGAGCATGCGAAGCACAAATTATAACAAAATATTCTTAGAATTAGTGCTGTCACAATATTCGAAGTTTGGCTATCATATCAACCATATGATTGAAAAAAAAAGCACATTGTCTTATAGTACTGTTACTTTTTTATTTCACCATTTTCTTACATAAGCATTACGTCCTTCCATCTGAAGACAAAAGAGCCAAGTCGGAAGTCTGTACATGGGCCATTTGCACATTATACAATTGATGTCAACATTGTGCCAAAAATTCGGGTTTCTTTATGGAAGACGTCAAAGGCAATAATATTAGTTACCAGATTAAAAAAACATCTTCAGGGAATAAATTATTCCTGCACAATTTATTTCTCTTATGTGTGGTAGAGAGCGGTTAAAATTGTTGGAACAGCGAATTTCCACTGGTGAATGTATCACAATGTTCTACTATTAAAATCTTCTTGAAAATGAACCGGGCATAACTTGCTGTAAGTAGTAGTCTGCCAGTTATCTTTTCGCAAAGCTTTAATTCACAGTTCTCGACTCCTTGGATGTGCTGAAAAAAAATCACGAAAATTAACCAATATCTTCAAATGTTACTATTTTCTCCAAACCATCTAGAGTAATTACTTGAGGAAAGTAATTCACGTCTTTTCCGAACGATTTGAATTGCTGTACAAGTAACACAAGTAATCATGACGAACTGTTAAGAAAGCTTGTAAATCTGATTAAGACTTTTAAATATTAAAAAACTATGACAAATAACGCACCTCAACACGTGGACGCATTCAAGCGTTTTGGTCCCAGCAATATGGCGGATCGTTGCTTCAGGTGGCTTCAAGTTTGTGACATCATGCCATCTCCCTTATTCCTAGCTCCACGGATATTTCGCACCGAGAAAATATAAAAATAGTCAATTTTGAAATAAAGTCTGATGATACTATGATAATACCCGGTAGGAGAATACAAATGGGAACGAAAGGGGTAAAAGAATATACGGGAATCTTAAATATAAAGTAATTGAAGAAATTAAGAGTAGTAAAGGGTATGAGGTGAATATATTATAAGACATGGCGAATCGTACATATCTATAAATGAACGACATTTTTTTTACAACACATTTTCACCCACTAGAAAAGGAGAGATTTTCTCCAAAATTGATAATCGACGATCGATCAGAAGTCGAAACCATGTGAATTTGAAATGATATTTTGTTTTTTGTGATACTTCACATGAAACCTCAGCGACTTTTTCAAAATTTTCTCAATAATGGCCCGAAATATTTGGCTTTCATTTTTTTCTCGTATAGAGAAAATAGGCTTATAAATACAGGTTCAATATCCCTGCACCTCTCTTAATTTTCTAATGTTTTAAAAGTTTAAAACTTTTTCGGCACCTTCCTACATTCTCAGTGTTGAAATATATAATTTTTCTTAACGAAATCTATTCTTCAAAATCAGATCTTTAAATAATATCATGTTATTTTGTAAATGGTATAGTTTTGCTTAATTTTAAGTGACCGTTACAAATAATACAAGAAAGTTCTGTTGTAGTACCACTAGTTTAAATCAATGTTTCAAAAGTGAATATAGTTTCAAACTCAAACATAACTTTCAGCTTTTCCTGACAACAGTTGTTAAGGATTGTAAACGAAAACCTTTTAATGTCACTTCGGAAACATAACTTCGAAAACATTTTAATGTCAAAAAGGTCTCATTTTGTCGATTACTACATAGAAGAAATTAACTCTCATCTTTTAAAGCAAGGTGTTTGTGTCCCATTAAAATCACCAACACCTGGTTTTAAGGCCCTATGACGCATCGTTTCCGCATTAAACAACAGGAAAAAGTGAGTTGCAGAGTAATGTGGGTTACGAGTTGCAGGTGCGCCTGGTTTCCTTAATATGCCATAATCTGCAATCTTCTTTGTTATTTTATCAAATCTTTTTGACTCTGGACCAGGGGTAATTCTCTGCCTGCAGTAATTAATTTATGGTGTTTGTGTGAGAGTGGTTTCTTATAAACTGCAAAAAAAAACTGTCATTTCTCCGTAGGTTATGTAGATGCGATTGAAAAAATGATGAAAATTGAAAATAAACTCTAGGAAATAAACCACTTTGCTTTACTAGTTACACATTCGTAACATTTCGCATCTGGAAAAGTTTATATCACTGCAGTTACATATCACTTACTGCACATATTCTGCAAAATGTATACGGGAATATTAACTACTTGAATGTTCCGTAACTTCTGCATTGTTCTTGACATCTCTTCATATATTTTTATGAAATATAAGGTTGAATGAAATAATTTCTTTCTAATACTATACTAATGTACACACTACAACGTACATCGTGTCGAAAGACTTAAAAGGGACGTACATAGTACGATATAAACTCGCTCTGAATGTAAATATCCGACGTAAGCAGCACTTCATGCACATACAGTTTCGCAGAAATGCCGCGAGATGGCGACTCGAGTACTATATTTAATCAGTCTTTTGAATTGTCGTTAACTTTACGTAAACAAACAAAACTACCGTACCAGCAGCTTATAAGCGACTCTGAGAGTTCTCTCGCCACGTGATGTAGTCCGTCATGTGACCTGCTCTGAAGTAATCAGCATGCGAGGATTCGCTTACTTTCTCACAACCAGCGTCCCGCGTTGCCGCTCATCTGACTCACACGAAGTCGCGGAGGCGATAAGGTTCGGCTGTGGCAAAGGTTATGAACATGATATCAAGACGTCTCGTCGCCTATCACTAAATGTGCATGTTTTGAGATTTAATTTATTTGTAGATGGTGCCACGAGCATAGTAATGTGTGGCAGCAGTGCATCGAACTGTCAGCATCGCTTATACCCTGCCGGTACTGTAATGTTACAACAGAAAGGCACACACTTTCTTGTAATAATTACTTTCCTATTCTCTTGATTCGGGACTTCTAGCTTTTCGGGTTTCCTTCGTCTTCCCAACTGTTATCTATTGGCGCCTATAAAACCTATTAGGGCCTCTCGCTGTGCCTACCGTTTCCCTGGAGACATTCCCAGTGAAGAGCATCATCGCGGTCCCCGAAAGTCGGATAAGCCTGTCTCGGTCCTGTACCTTCACATATTTGCTCGTGGTATCCTTTGGCACCATGCCGGTGCTTGATCAACTGTTGTGAGTGCAGAGAAGACGTTCCTCAATTACACTCACAGATAGTTTGAACACACTTCTCAGTCGCCCGCCAGGTCCACAGATTTTGAAATAATTTAGGTATTTTTCATTTATAGTAGAACTTCTTCAAATGCAATAACACTTGCTATTAAACACTACACTCTTATTACACTATTTACGTATTGTAATGGATCTTGGACTTCTACCAATATTTCTTAATTTAATCTGCTCGACATTGGGCCTGCCACTGTAATGAATCTTAATACTTTCTATGAATATGTAATGTGATCGGCTAGCATGTTCGCAATATTAATGTCAATACCAAGATTTATATCTCAATTCTTTTCTGTAAAAGAAATAAATGCTTTCTATAGCTTCAATTGCCCTGCTCTTCTCACCTACTTATTTCCTAATCAGTTTCCTTTTATTATTAATATTATGATATTGCTGACAAATCCCAATAACGTTTCCCTTTCAAATATTTTAAAGTATTGCACTAACTCTATGTTGCAAGTTTCCAATGCTCCACCATCCTTCTTAATTTCTTCCTTGACGGGGCGGAGGGAAAAGAGGGCGAGGTCGTGAGCGTTGCCTTCTACACGAGTATTCAGGGGTGACCAGGTGCTAGAGGGCAACGTACGGGTAGTAAATCGCCGAGCTTCCGGGTATCGCTTTCGCAACATGGCTTCGCCAAGTGTGCGTAGCTAGTGTCATGATGTTACCTTTCGGAGTGCGCCGTTATTCCATGCGCACCATTTGCCGAGCACGCCAACTTCAATCTTGCGTATATTTTATTAAAAATTGCGCGCAAACGACGGGTATTTAAAAAAAAATTGCGCATGACGTTAATTAATGGACTAATTGTGGAAAACAAAATTATTTCATTCATGTCTATATACACCCCAAAAATTGAAATTTTTGCAATTTTCGAAAATGCAGAGGTGACAATGAAAATAGGACCTATGGCTTCTTTATAAGTGCATTTCAATTTCAGATAAGATCATTACTATTTTTTGAAAATTTGACAACTTTTCATGTATCTTGCGTGAAATATGGGCAATTTTTATTTTTTAAACATTTTTTTCTCTAGAACGACACCATATTTTGATAAACTTTTGACCTCGGATTGTTTAAAGGACGCTTAAGAGAATGAATTTTTTGGAATTTTTCGGCATCTTTCTACACCTACAATTACAAAGATTTTCGTAAGAAAACGTGGTCATCGAAAATAGATCTTTAACTAAGGCCATGTTCAATTTTTAGAAAATATAAGTACTTTTTGCTCAATTTTGCTTCAAAAATAGTCAATTTTAAAATTTTAAACGTGATTGGCTCCAATTAAAAAAATCACGTATGTAGCAAAGAACGATAAAGAAAGTGGTGCTGGTCTCATTTTCGGCACACACTCGGTATTTTCGAAAAGTGGAAAAAAATGGAATTGGTAAATTCGAATTTCCCGCGCTTCGTTTGACGTGGTGGGGTAACACCTTTGCTCTCTGATTAGCAAGCAGATAAAGTTCAGGCCCATTGTTGTTTGTATAAAAAATGAAATGGTAAATTGCGTATTATAATAACAGTTAACTTATTATAATTTTTTAAGTTAGCTTTTTTTATTCCATAGGATTAGCACTAAGCGTTGAAAACTTTTGTAATATTTACCAGAAATTTAGACTTTTATTCGAATGTTCACAACGTGAAAGGACAAGCTGGAAGTGATTAATGTTTAATTTCCATATCTATAAATTTGTTTATAATAGTTTTCGTTCATTTACTATTTCATATTAACTTAAAAATACGATTTAAATGTAATATGAAAGGACTTTTATCACGATAATATGATATGACCACTGTACGCGGTATTGTTGCAGCGATTTGAGATATTTATTTTATTTATTTTACGTCAAAAACAGTTAAAAACTGTGAGTGACGTTCTATGGGGAGAAGTGAATTCTGTGCACGTTTTCATAACACTGTGATCCTACCCTAAGCCACATACTACTTGAATTTTGAATACAGAAAGAAAATAAGAGTTTTTTGCAAGGATTGTTAACAAATATATTCGCTCCAATGTAACAAAATCTAATTCCAAGGATAAATCAGCAATAAATTTGGGCTCTTATATCTCATCATGTCCTTCGTCAAGGAATAATACTTCCTACAACGACATTATGGAGAGCGATTATTTGAATAACTAAATTTCCCACTGAATTCTAGAAGACGTGCACAGATAATGAAGTTAAATTTATATTCATAATGAACATACATTTATAATCATTGTTGAACGGCGACATAATGGGAGAGATCAGATAAGGCGACTTTATTTTTTTAACCTCAATGTTTAAATGTTCTCTACATTCAATAAAATCATATATTCAATTTTATTAAAGTCGGGAAGAATGTATATGCAAATGTGCATAAGGTAATGATATCGTCTTTTCGAAACCATTCATAATGCGACATATTGGATTGCTTTTAGTTCTGGATGTTCAATTTAAACGTGAAATTATCCTTGCTTGTCTGTATGATGTGCTGGAAATAGTGCTATAAATTATTTGCTGTTGTAGCGCTACCAGTTTTTGATTACGAGTAACGGGTTTATCTCGTCACTACATAACAAATCACATTAAACAGTTTTGCTTACTATTAAGAAACATGTACAAAACAATAGTTATTTAAGATGCGAGTGGTAAAGGTGTCCCTTTATTTTGCGAGTAGGCAGGATTACGACTCAAGACCAATAGGCCCAATGGTGCGATCCTACGAGCAAAATAAAATCACTTTTACGTGTGTATTCAGTATTTTTTAGACAGACTTACAGACTTTCATTTGATTTTAATTCAAGGGTGCCAATCACTTCATAATACATTAAGATGATGAATACACTTAATGATACATTAACTGATGCGGTCAGTCGAAAGTATTCTGTTTTCCTTGTTGCATTCACAAATTTATCTGAACACTTGAGCATCGCCTCACTTTTAACACTAGTGCATCGTCACTCCTTTAGCACACGGTAGCATTCTAAAGGTTTAGAATGCTACGTGTGCCCTGAAAGAGCGCTTTTGGGGCTGTCAAAAATGTGTATTTATACAATGTACGAGGGCCGGCTGAAAAGTAATGCACACTTGCTCGTAACGGGCGAACAAAATATCATACAGATGCGCGCGCATGCTCATTTGATAGCCACAACCTTCCCCTCCATATGTTCCAAGTTTCGTAACAATCGGTTAAACGGTTGCGCGATCATACGTGTTAAAATGGCAAGCCAAACAGCCACTATGTGCACGCGGTTGAAACAACGCGCAGTGATTGAATTTTTGACGGCGGAAAACATTACGCCTACGGAAATTTATCAGCGTTTACAGGCTGTTTATGGAGCTGAGACGGTTGACAGAAGCACTGTGAATAGGTGGGCCATAAAAAGCAGGAATTCCGAGCCGGGTAAGTTGAATATCTCTGACGAACAACGCAGTGGACGACCAATTTCTGCTACCGATGATGAGCATCGTTCTCGCGTGGACAATCTCATTCAAAGTGATCGCAGAATCACTCAACAACGAATTGCGGATGCTTTAGGAATATCAAAAGAAAGAGTAGGCTTCATTATTCAAAAGTTGGGCTATCGAAAAATTTGTTCTCGCTGGGTACCGCGTATGCTTACGGATGAAAACAAACGCCAACGAAAAGAAGCTTGTGAACAACTTTTGGAACGTTATCGACGCGAAGGAGACGATTTTCTTTTCAAAATTGTGACTGGAGACGAAAGTTGGATTCATCATTACGACCCAACAGAAAAGAGGCAGAGTATGGAGTATCGACATTACGATTCACCGAAGCCTAAAAAATTCAAAACGGCGCCTTCAGCGAATAAGGTTATGCTCACTGCTTTCTGGGACGCTCGAGGAGCTGTGATGATGGAATACCTCGAAAAAGGGTGTACTGTAAATTCGGAACGCTACATTCAGACATTACAGACATTACGGAAGCGTGTTCGACGAGTACGATGCACCACTGATCGAGTTTTACTGCACCATGACAATGCAAGACCGCACACGTCACACGCCACTCAAGAAGCGTTGGAGCGCCTGAAATTTGATGTTGTTATTCATCCTCCATACTCCCCGGATTTGGCTCCGTGTGATTTCCTCTATTAAAAAGGGACCTTAAGGGAAACAGATATGCCAATAATGAAGAAGTGAAGGCCGCTGTAAGCAGTTGGATACGAAAACAACCGGAAGAATTCTTTAGGAACGGATTTGAAAAATGGGTTCAGCGGTGGGAGCGCTGTGTGGAGCGAGATGGCGACTATGTGGAAAAATAAATATGTCATTTGAAAGGTAAAGAATTCTACTTTAATGCTTTTCTTTAATTTTGTGAATATCTCATTTCATTCTCGAGTTATAAGCAAGTGTGCATTACTTTTCAGCCGACCTTCGTACTATACAAATTCTTTCAATATTAAGTTGTATTCAAACCAGAAATAGGTATGATATATTCTATAGAAAGAAGGAGTTCAAGGAAGGACCAGAAAAATATATGAGGAAGGCCAAGATAAATCAGAAAATACCGCTGAACATCTGTGCAAACATTCTTTTTTGAAGTCAACAAACGATGTATCTTCTACCTAAGCAACTTCGGTTTGTTTCTCCCTGAAGTCTCTTCCCATATTTCCTTTCAAGTTCACATTACATTTTTTCCTTGGTGCATTACGTTTGTGTATACGAGCTGTTTACGTTTTCAAAAATACAAACCCTTTACATTTTTGCAGTTTTGTAATTCGTGAATGCACAGGTCAAAATATTTTCTATAAATGAAAGTACAAGAATGTTTACTCTAAAATGCAATTTTGCGTATATTCCTCCAACTAGCGCTAATCGATGTTATTCATGGAAAATATTTCAGCGAAAAGGAAAGTGCTGAATCCTGTTTAACACACTTGAGAATGATTCATTTACATACAGGGAAAAAAAGATCAGGTAGGGATTTACCATAAACTACGTAGGTAACGCTAAAGGGGGGAGGCAGTATATACCTTACGCAGTATTATATAGGAGTAGAGGGTTTAGTGTTAATGTAACATTGACATTTTTTAAATTTCATTATTTTCTGTAATAATTCGCTTTATTCAGACTTTTACTAAATCAATAAAATGTTAATAAATATTTTTTTTAATATACAAAAAATTAAAACGTTAAGTATAATCTGTTACTGTAAATGCAAATATTTTTTCTTCAGTGGCATATTGATTAAATTTGTTACATTTCGTAGATAAAATTAAAAAATGATTTATAGCACATTCTAGAATCAAATTAATTGGACTACTAGACTCTCACTCAAGCGTTGTCCATGAAGGCATGAGCCCGGCTTGTCTGAACTTTTCATCCCTAAACATTCTTCCTTCACACAAAAATGTCTACATTCCTATTGTTAGGCAGTGCAATCAGTATTGCCAACTAAATCTGACAAATTGTTTAAATGAATTAATTCAAATTGTTTTTATTGTTATTTAATTTATTTTTCTTTGTGTGTGTGTAATTATTTAGTGGGGATCAAGCGGGCATTTGGTGCGCTATAGAGGGAAAAGAGGATATTCAAAATACTGCAAATTTGCGTTACGTAATTTATGGACGGATCCTAATCATTATTTTTTCCTCTCAACTTACTATTTTTTTATACAGTTTCTGAAACTTTCTGCATATGCTGTTTTACCTCTAAAGTTCGAGTTTGTAGTTTACTGTAATGTTTATACTTTTTAATACTAATAGAAAATAACAGTATTTCTTACTGAAAGATCTGTCACAATACTTGGTCGCCCATTTTCATCTTGAAGAATACCACGTACAAATTGTACAAAATGAGGTAGTACGGCATATCATTAAGTTATCAGTGCACCAACGGTGTTTTGTGAGCCACAATTTATAGAGATTCACCAGCTCCCTGACGTACATGAATATGGATGACGAAGTTGCATGTGCGTCGCAAGATTGATACGATCACTGTTAAGTGTCCCTAGTCAATTGCTATTAATTTGAGATTGCACAAGGCCATTGCTGCACCATCTCTGTAGTGCACCTCTAAACGGCTGTCTGTGGCAGGCTTTTCAAACTTTCCAAGAGAAGGAACATGTTACTAATTCTGATTACTGATGTGGACCGGACAATTTGACAAATACCCCTGATCACATGTATGAAACAAATTAAAAACTGCAGTTACCGTAGAACGTGATAAAAAGTAGCACGAAAATTAAGTTCATAAAGAGAAGAAAAAAACTCACATTTTGTTAATTTTTGAGGTACATAAGGGCAATTTTCTATTCATAAAAATAACAAATTGGAAAAAATTTAAAGTATAATTTAGCAATTTTTTTTATTCGGCTAGCGTTCATTGGGGCCTTCCTCGGTGACTCGGTTAGCGTAGTCGCTTTCCACGTCGCAACCCCGGGTTCGATCCCGGCCTAGGCAAATTATGCCTATGCGCTTTCCTTACAAATGTCCCAGTGTCTATTGCGTGTGACGATGAGAAAGCCCACCCTAAGGTATGAAGACCAGTGTAATACTGAAGGTACGTCTTCGTGCTAACCCTTATCCAACGGGCGAGAGGCTAGGTCAAGGCCCGTGGCGGGCTGTCGATTCGAAGAACAGGAACAGCGTTCATTAAACTTACATAACACCGACCTTAACGTACTATGCGCGCACGTTTTCTTGATCCTCCAGCTCCCTAGTTCTGGTCTAGTCCGGCACAGCACGGCCCGGTAGAAAATATGAGCTTCACTCGGAACGTCACGGCTCAGTTTGCAGTGCTGCCACCTTCGTCTTTGACAATGCAGAGTTTTCAATTTTCGCTCTGTCTCTCTAACTACCTGTGCCCACAGTGCTCCTTCTTGTTACACAAGAGTTTCTATAATTATGAATTATTCTTCAAAATTTTTTAAAATCTTACGTTGTTTCTCACTGTTGTGTAGTCCAAGGCGCGCTATTACGTTGAGTTTTCTGTCAGTGAAGTTGACAGCACTGCACTGCCGTGATGTAGACAGAACCCGCCTCTCTCCGCACCCCCCGCTGTGGAGTATCAAGAAAAAGTGCGCGATTACTAATTGAGGCCTCCGAATCGCAGTTTATTGTTTAGTTGTTAATGAAATTGTGCATTCACGCATGGGTGAATCTCGAGAAATGCATTTCACAACAAAATATTCATCGAAAAGTCGAAAGTAGTAATCATGGATGCTGCCGCAAACCTCTCTGCATTTTCATTGTTCACGATAGGATCAAACCCGTGATGGGCTACATGGTAACAAACCCTGAATTCTCTAAACGCTCGTACAATCCACTTCCCTTCAATCGGACTCATCAGCATTGTTTTACCGAACAGTTTAGGAGTCTCGAGTCTGAAAGTAACGGGAGCCTGGGGCCGGATCCGGCTAGATGGCTCTAGTTTGGAGACTCCTGGACTATGATGTAAAGTCTCTACTCAGAGGATGTCCATCCCTTGTTGAGTCAACAGTAGTCTCTGGGAACCGCAATTTAAGTAGTACGCCGTAGTGACGTCAAAATGTGGCAGAGTATTGTGGTAGAGTCGGTTACTACACTTCTCCGGAAATGCTTGTCCTCATATCCAGTTCGTCATCTGGCGACAGAACTTTGCCTCCCGTCGGGGCCTTCATTGGTTCGCCCGACCGACACGACGCGACGCGGCACGGCGTGGCGTGGCGTGGCGTGGCGTCACGAATTATCACTATAAGCACTCCTTCAAAGGCGGCTCGCTTACTACATTTAACATACCACGCAGTGCCGGAACTAGACAATTTTGTGCCCGGGGCAATGCTGAAATTTATTCTGACAAAAAATCAGAAATATTTGATGTATATCTAGAGAACACCTTCAAACCGCAACCCGTTTCCTAAACACAATTTAGTAAGGAAATAGTAAGTTGCCTCAGTACTAATAGCCCCACTGCGGCACTCCCCATTAAATTAATTGCCCCTTCGGAAACCATATCAGTGATTAAACTTCTAAAATTAAGAAAAACTCCGGGTATCGATGGTATTAACAATGTATGCAAAATGTTGAACAAACCGACTGTAGCGGCTTTAACTGCAATAATTAATGCATCTTTACAATGCAACTATTTTCCTACTACTTTCCTACCACCGGAAAAAGGCTGTCATTTTACCAGTCTGCAAACAGGGGAAAACCCAAGGATAGCTGAAAAATTTAGACCTAACAGTCCGCTTCCAATTTTATGAAAAATCTACGAACATCTTATCCATACAAGACTAATAAAATTTATCAACAATATAAAAGCAATCACATCGGAACAATTCGGATTCAAACCAAACCATTCTACCACTCATCAATTATTGCGTATCACTGAAGCCATAGCTAACGGTTTTCACCAAAAGAAACATTTAGTGACAGTTTTCCTTGTGGTCAGGCATATGACCGAGTCCAGGCGCAGACCGAGTTGACATCAAGGCCTCCTAAACAAAATGCAAACTTTAGGTATACCCGAATACGTACTAAAGATCACGGAAATTTTCCTCAAGGACAGATCGTTTGTAGTTAAAGTCAACACCCTCACACTATTGTCGCAGGTGTACCACAGGGTTCAGTTTTCTCTCCCTTACTACTTAACATTTTCAGTCATGACATCCCAATCCAAGGCGACTCCAACGTTGCTTTATACGCTAATGATATTGTACTATTCACCTCTCATACCGATATCACAATAGCGAAGGAGAATATTCAAAACGATCTAAACATTTATATTAAATGGACTCAGAAATGGAGAATAAAGATAATTCATAATAAATGCCAAACAAAGAAATTCACATTACGCCGACCGAAAAATCTTCCCGAACTTAACTTCAACGGAAATCTCATCCCGTGAACCTCTTCACCGGTGAAGTACCTGGGAGTATTATTTGACAAAAGACTAACGTGAAAACCCCACATCCACGCAACTGCTAACAAAGCATTGGTCAAAATGTCAAAAATGTTCCCTTTAATTAACTCTCACTCTGCCTCTAGTATCGAAAGCAAAATATTACTATACAAATCTGTTATTCAACCCACTGTAACCTATGCATGTCCAGTATGGAGTAGAGTTGCACCCAGTAACCTCCAAAAGTTAGTTGCATTCCAAAATAAGTTTCTAAGAAAGAGCTAGGTACCATGGTTTGTTCCAAATTCCCAAATTCATCGCGAGCTAATATACTGCCACTGAACGAACATATAGGTAAAATAGCCGACGATTTCTATCAAACCGGGAGCGGTAGCTCAGTGCATCAACTGATGTCACTGCAGCGCCTCTCACCGGGAGGTCCTAGGTTCGAGTCCTGACGGCGGCAGGATTTTCGACACTAGCTTTCCAGCTAGGTCGAATTCAGTCGCTGTGTGGAGGAGAATTCTAGCGGCCGGCTGCTCTGATTGGTAGTTTTCCGTGGTTTCTCCGATCAACACCAGGCGAATGCCGGAGCAGTACCCTACCAAACGGGCCACGGACCGCGCGCGTATCTGACCTTCCTCTTCCTTGTCCTATCCTCTCCCCTTACACACACACACACACACACACACACACACACACTTACACTAACATGCACTACACTACCACATATTCCGGGAGATCGGTCGGGAACTTGTTCCGGTTGGGGCGGTGCCCCGCTTGTGGGGAAGTCCTGGTTAGGGAAAAACCCCACTAGCCGACGGTAGGTCGGTGCCGGATCTCGCCATCCAGCGGGGGTAGATCACCGCCATCTCCCGAAAAAAACATGCACTATTCTAACGGGACTAATGATCAAAGCAGTTGACGCGCCCGGAAACACGAAAAAATCAATCAATTTCTATCAAAATCTTTACTCTTCATCCTGTTCCACAATATTTAATCTGGGCCGTCGTGCTTCTTGGCCCCGTATTAAATCAAGGTTCCCTAAAGATAGACTAAGACCACCGTAACTTGTTTTTACACCCTTCCTAGCGCTACCTTAACTTTCAACGTTACAACTCAGACCAAACCTTGAAGCCTGAACAAACCTTCGAAACTTGGACCATGTTCACGACTCCATTGCTATGGATGGCCATATCCAAAACGTTATAAAATGTACTATTTTCAAACTTCTCGAGAGACAGAAATGTCGTACGAAAAGAAATAAATTTAAAAAAAATGATTGTACCTGGGGTCAATGTGTTTAATTGTTCCAAAGAAGGAAATTTTAACCAACGATTTTTAAAGATCAAACATGCTGCAGACCACTAGTAAATATTACCATAGATCTCACACAAAATGGTTTCCCAAAAGTACCATGCACACTGCTCAAGTACAACAAATAAAACACTTTCGTATAACACTGCAATATATTAAATATTTTAACAAACATGTATTTACGAATACGGCATTAAATTGGGTACTATGGAATATGCGGATATGTGATTCAACAGTTATTTATATATGGCGAATAGGCGGAATAACATTCAAATACTTGCCTTATCAGTAAAAAATGAAACTATACCATTGTTTATGGATTTTCCCGAGTTCCTGGGTAACGAAGCCGTAAACATCTCTCATACAGCCGATGGCTGCATAGGTTTCCTTCCTTTTTTTGCTTGTTTTCATATGTTTAACTAATTACTGTATGTGTAACAAAACCATGGACATTTCTCATATAGCCAAAGGCTCCATAGGTTCCATAGTTTTCTTTCAATATTGTTCCGCAATGGAAATTCGTAATATGGATGTCTTTAAAAGAATTGTACGCCGAAAGAAAAAAAATCAAACGCCATGTACGCTGGAAGCAAAGCCTTAAGAATATCTGCAAGAGATGCAAATAAGTCTGTTTCATGACAATGTGGTTGTGATCAATGCCGAAGACAATCTATATAAGATTCATGGAATGGCAAAAATGATGCGAATACTATATTCAGAAGCTCGATAAGATTTTAGTCAATCGACAAGGAATTGGAGGAGTCAATGTCACCATTAGTTTCCAGATAAAAGGAAACCTGATTCATCATAACATTCCTTCAACGGTGCAGTTCTTCACCCAAGCCGCGCAAGCAAGCGAGGACTAAGTGACGTCATGACAAATGGCGGACATAAACGCGAGTGGGTCTGGTTTTCTTTAGACCACGCGCCCGCGGCGACGCCGGCGGCGGCGCCGGTGGCGGCGGCGGCGGCGCCCGTGAGGTTCCAGCGGCGCTGGCTCAGTGGTCGCCGCGGCGCCATGGCGTCCGCAGCGTCGGTGGGCCCGGCGCGTCGCGGCCCGCTGGCGGCGCTGGTGCACGTGGTGGTGGCGGTGGTGTTGGCGGCGCTGGTGGGCGGCGCGCGGGCGCGGCGCGCCTGCTCCGAGCCGCTGGTGCAGCAGCTGCACGACGCGTCCCCGCTGGCCGACGGCGGGCTGCGCGCGGGGCAGCTGGTGTTCCCGCGCGGCCTCTTCTGGCGCAACGCCACCGGCGCCTGGGGCTGCCCCTGCGCCCTGCGGCCCTGCCTCTTCATGTGCTGCCCCCGCGGCCACCTGCACAACGGCAGCCAGTGCGCGCCTCACCCTTCGGCCGACGGACTCGTCGCCGACGCCCCCGTGCAGCTGCTGGAGGTCGACACCGGACGAACCGTCCACGCAGCCCTCGGCGAGCACTTCGTCTTGCGCTACGAACTCATCTGCTACAAGAGGAGAGTCTTCTTGGAGCCGGACGATGTCCAGGAGGACGAATTCGTTATAGCTACGGACGGTAGACTGATGTTACCGCACGCGCCGGATGCCAGCTACGCCGACGTAGGTAGCTTCTGCGTGACATTTAATGAGTCGGATGATGAGGGTATCGGAGAGTTGGCTGTCATGCAATGTCTTCCCAGCGAAACGTCGAATTCTGTTGGTGATGCTGTCTTCTCAGGGCTAATGATTACGTCAGCTACTCTCCTCCTAGCCACAATCATCGTGTACGCCGTATTCGAAGAACTGAGAAACTTTCCTGGTCTGGTGCTTATGAGCTATTGCGCAGCTCTCTTGTTAGGGTACATATTTATTGTCATCGTACGACTGGGCGGATTGAAACCTCTTCACCCATTCTGCGTTAACGCAGGTAATTGGTCGTATTATTTCAATGTAAATGAATACCTAATGCACTTTTTGAATGTGATCGCATCCTTTTGCTACTTTCTTTCTTCCAATTCTCTTAATATTGGTCTTATACAATGAATGTTATTACGCTCATTAACACGTTCAACATTTATTTGCACAAGATATGACAACATATTTCCAGTTTTTTCACTTCCTATAGGAGCATGCAACAAAATTCCATGTTTCCTCTTCAAGATAACATTTCACTGTAAATTTAAAAAAAAAAACTTTTGAACCTTTTCAATAAAATTGATATATTTACGTTATTAATCGTTACAATATCGAAGTAGACATTTGCCGGAAACTTTTTGAAGTATTATAAATTCTTATCTTCTCGTACATTTTACTTTTAAATTGCCACTTTGTTTAATACTGTAAGCAGTATTACTTACATTTAATTCTTCATACCAAATATTGTATCTATGAAATATGGCGAAATAAAAAGCAATACCACATCTGTATGGATCAGTAAATGTTTATATTTTCACCGCCTCAATTATTTGTATTACCAAAGTTTATATTTTCTCATATTCAGTAAATGTTTGAAAGAAAATTGTATTTAATACTGTACATGAAATTTCTAAAAAACGTCTGTTGCAAGCAGACACTTTTTCTCAAACTATCTTTACGGCAAAAACTCATCAGTATCTAGTTTTAGTATATTTGTTATTATTACATAGGTGGATTCACGGCTTCAATTTGCATCTTTCTCAGTGCGCAACGAATGAAATTATATACAGTAAATAAAACGTTTATTATGATATTTTCCCATAACATTGAGTTGTGAATGTGTTGAATGCATTGTGTTTTCCACTTATAATTGCATGCCATGTGATCAATACTTTAAGTGTGAATGAAATCTTTCTAGATGTCTCTGGTTTCCCTAAAGGAACGTTAGGAATGCTTTTTGGATGAGACAACCTCAATGCAATGCCTCAGTACACACTACGCGACGTTTTTGACTCAGCACAAAAACTTAAAGAAAATGTATTATGTTACACGAGCTCGCGTTTGAGTACGCGTAGAACCACGTGTTTACATCTTGTAGGGAAAAAGATCATGCAATATGCAAAGAAACCTCTTTCCTCACCTCGGTGATAAAATAATGATACGGTACCCAAATGACAGAAAATAACTGTCAAGTTGTGAGTCCCGCATGAAGTACACATTCCCCGTCATACAAATATAATAATCAGGAAAGCAATGGAAAACTACAATTTCCATCAATTGAGGGATTTCTTACAAGAACCAAACAAATCCAAAATTTCATATTTTGACTTATTTCACCAAGGTATTCTCTACAGCTGCCACTATCTCATGGGGCATATTCTTTCGGCAACTGCCAAACACAATGAAAGATATAAGGCAGAGAAAAAAACATAAATTAATTACTATGCACACGAAGGTTTTGGTGCCTCCCGAAAATATTGAATTTGGACTAGTTTGGTTGTAGTAGGAAATCCTTCAATTTATTTCATACAATCGGTATTTCAAATTTTCAATGCAATTATCAAAGAAAACTATGCAGTCTACGACAGCGTGAGATGTGTCTATGGTTTTGTAAGATACTCAGAAACTCGAAAAAAAATTAACACATTAAGGGTAGATATTCGTATATAATGAGTCAATGTTTCAATATTTCGACGAAATCGTCTTTGATATACATTTCAAGAAATTCACCGCGAGCCTATTCTTTGACCTCGTTTGTAGTCAATTGGTTGTCATCAAAGTTCTCTGTATATTTACCATCTTGTTATGTTTTGTGAAACGTTATTCAAGTATCCGTGGCACCCCTGAATTTCATAATTTCCTTCGATTACTATTTTAAAGACTGATCACTTACAATAATGTTTTTTCTCTTTTAATTTCTATCTAATTGAATTTTCCCTTCTCGGGCACTCTCTTATTCTATTTTACTTTCTCGGGTACTCTCCTCTTTCATTTTACATTCTTTCTGAGAATTTTAATTATCCTTTGCTCCAATAACAGGGCACATTTTACAAAAGTAGCATTATTTAATCTTGTACATTTTATTTTATCCTGTCTGAATTGGACTAATTTGAAATTACGAGTATAAATCTCAAACGAAAACGACGAATAGAGGTCAGTGTCCTCGGCAGCAAAAGCACTGCCGGTGGGTTTTTACATGTGAGAATTTGGACGTTTTTGCGGGCATGCACATGTGAATAGCACGAAGCGGCGCCCCAGCTGTTGGAAAACAGTACTTGGCTACTCGTCTTCGACAATTCTAATACGTATGTGTTCTTAAATACACACGAACAAGATTTTATTTGTAGTTGATCGAACAATAATATTGATGTTTTAAACCTCAATTTGTCTCATAGAAATAGTTAATAAAATTTCATTGATATATCGATTAATTCCATTGAACTTCAATTTTTGACTAAACACAGAAACAGAAATTACTATAGAAATGCGCGACTTAACGAAATCTTTCCTCCTCTTAATGTGATTACTGAACAACTGCTCATTATTTTAAAAAGTGCATGAGATTATTTAATGACTTCAAAATTGTGGCATAAACTGTACGACCGCCTGTCCGTCTGTTTGCTGCCTATCTGTACGTCTGTCTGTATGTCCGTCAGTCCGTCCGCCCGCCCGTCCGTCCGTCAGTCTGGCCGTCTTTCCGACCGTCTGTCTGTCGGTCTCTGATGTCGTGACCCTTTGAATTTGAAACTAGTATTTTAATTTTGGGGGTTTCTTTACATGAAACCCCAAGATCTCTATTTTTTTTAAATAGCACCATTTTATTTATTCAACTTTGTCCTTGGATACCGTAAAAGACGCTTAAGAGAATAGAGCAAGTCTCATCCTTGAAATCGCAGAGTTTTAGAAAATTGAAATAGAGAAACTGTAAGGAGTATTCAAAAAGAAACGAGCTGGAGGTCTAGGAACAAACTAGAGGTATTACAGAATGGTACAGACTTTCTCGTACCAAATTTTTCTAATTTCCTTGGTGTGGTCAGGCTTTAAGGTTTTGCTCAATTTTTTGGCCAGTTGCCATCTATCGTCGCCCAAAGTACATTTTTCTTTACATTTTCTCAACTTTTTGCTTGCTTAATACTACAACCGAAATAGAACGTCGAGAAAATTAAAGAGAGTAAAAAAATTCGTCCTAAATAGAAATTTTCATTGAAAAATTTGAAGCAGTTTTTAAGAAAATGGCGATTTAGCATTACTGTAAATGTACTTTCAAGCTATTTTTTACAGGAAACTATTGCGTTTTCGAAACCATTCACTTAAAATCATTTGAATCACTTCCACTCACAAATGTAATAATGTATACAAATCGATGGAAATGTGCATATTAAGGGCGTGAAACTATTTAACAAAAATACATTTCTGTAAGTTTTGAGAAAACAAAAGAATACATCAAAATGAACTTTATATCATATTAAACAGTGTCATTACTCCTGTCTGTTGTAAAAGTTTGAAGAAAAAATTCACTCAGAGTAATTTTTTTGAGAAACTGCGTCTAAGTGTAACGGAATTTTGAGCTAATTTGTACAAAAAACTATTGACTTTCCGAGAAACTTTATTTGACATTATTTAAAGCACATGTACTCATAAATATAAAAATGTGAAGAAGTCGACTTTTTTGTAAATATTACCGACGTGAGAGACAAGTAAAAAAAATACATTCTCGTAATTTTTGAAAAAAAACAACAAAAGAATAGAGCAATATGGCGTTTATGTCATCGGATAGTATGTATTTGGTAATACCCCTACCAAAAATTTTAAGAAAAAATTTGAAGCGGTTTTGAGAAACACTTATTTTTGTAATTTTTTAAAATTGCACGTATTTCACGCTCTATTGCACGAAAACATTGACTTTGACTAAAATTTTGAAAAATAGTCAACATGACCTTAATGAAAGAACTATTTATCGGCAACAAATTTCATTTGAAGGAAAAATATGGGTCTTCAATTGTATACTTGTAGGAAGACGCCGCAAAGAATTCAAACTTTTGCAATTTCCGAAAATTCACAGTTAACCATGAATATGGGAGCTATGCCACCTTTATATGTGTATTTTACTCTATTCTTTCAAAAAATTTAAAGAAAAAAATTGGAGCCGTTTTTGAGAAAATCTTCAAAATATCCTGGGGGCTTCTTGTAAAGCTCCCCAAAATTTTAAAGAATGTTTTTCTAAATCTCAAAGCTTCAAGTAGAGACAGATGGACAGGGGTTGCTTGAATTTGGAAAACATCGCTCGTATGGTTTAGGCGCTAGTAGTGTTCACAGACGGACGGACAGCCAAACAGACGGACAGAACAAATAGCCAGACGGACAGACGGCCTTTTTGAAGAAGAAAAAAAACAACACCTTTTCGGCATCAGGGGACCCCAAAACGTGTATTTCCGTTGAGATCTTGAAATTGATTTTCCGCAGCATTACATAACTTTCTCTATACCACGTACATTATTCCCGTATACATACGTATGTATGTATACGAGAAAGTAAAATGTTGAACTTTTTTCATTGTCTTCCTGGAATTGCAATATTAGAGAGTTTTTTATGAATTAAATGTGTTCTTTAAAGACGGATTTTGAACTAAGGACGTACAAGTTTTCGAAAATATGGGAACTTTTTGCATAATTTTGTGTGAAATATAGGCAAATTACACATTTGTTTCTCGAAAACGGCTCCAAACCTTATTTTAAAAAAATCCTTGTATAAAAGGACGGTAAAAAATTGATGCTAGTCTTATTTCCGGCGAACACTCTGTATTTTTGAAAATTGCAAGATAGTGATTTTTGCCTTAGACAAAATCTTTTCAAAACAATTTCTGAAGTTTTCGTTCAGTTTGTGCTTGTAATTTATGAA